>JAUZND010003054.1:0-33359 GCA_034780555.1 Coelogynopora nodosa
ATGTTTAAGAATCCGAGAGATGCCAGCCAAATCAGTCACCTGGGTCGTCAAATGTTTCCTGGAGAATCAAAATTTCTCACCTCTGTCTTCAAGGATATTGTGCACGACAATCTTCATGCCTACCTATTTTTAGATCTACATCAGACGACGCCTGACCATATACGTGTGAGAAGTCAAATTCTTCCCCATGAGAAGCCACACTATGTCTATTTGACAGCAGTGGTACAAGCCAGTAAACACTATAAACAGGAAGATGGGCGACGAAAGGCTGCTAAAATTGCCAAAACGAACGAGTCACCATTTGCACGAATGATTCTTATAAGTGAAGCAAAATTTGAGGCTTTAAAAAAACCGGCTCCGAATTATGAAGAGGAGGAGATTGATCAACTCTTTAGGAAAGATCTATCTCCAGATCAATCACTTAAAATACATGCTCATAATCTAATGGAAGCCAGACGTAGACAAAAGCAGGAAGATGGGCGACAGGAAGTCTCCAACAATACCATTTCCAATAGTACAATCACCACCACAACCAGCGTCAGTATCAAATACAAAAAGAGAGCGCAAGCTACTACTTATATTTCCAAAATATTGTCGGGCTAAAGGACGCATCTTACTGGAACTTCTAAATAATCATGGAATGCCCTGGGATGAAAGATGTCAACTCTTCGATAATTATAGCTATCCAATTGTCAAGTCACATATTTTGAATTTGATACGCTTTGCTGTGGATACTCGATCTAAACTAACTACCCTACCAATCGGCTGGTATCAAATGAAAAGACTGATACAAGAGTACAACATTATAAGGCATATGCGGGACAACATACCGGCACCGTATATAAGGAATATTTCCGACGATAAGGATAAAGAAATATTGCTCCTCTGTCAACGGCAACACTGATCTGGTTGTCGTCAGAGATCCGGGAGGCGATCAAGCGGCGCAACCTTTTCCGCCGCGAGGTCACCACGAGGCGCGCGGAGTGGATCCAGTCCTGTGACGTCGTGCGGGAGCTCATCCACGCTTCGAAGGAGTCCCAGTAGAGGGAGTTCCTCGAGGGCGCCGTCTGGACGGCAGGGGCCGACAAGCTGTGGAGAGTGGCCAAGTCTCTCGCTGGGTCGCTCAGCTCACCCAACCCTAACGAGGTTCTCGTCAACAACGGGCACGAGTTCCGCAATGCCCCTCGGAAGGCCGCGGTCTTCCTGCAGTACTACGCGCAGGTCAACCGCCTCGTGTTCAACGCTGAGGACAGGGCGAGGAACCGAGAAGTCCGGAAGCAGATGTCAGCGGTCGACGTGGACGAGGAGTGTTGCAACCATTCTCCGGGGACGAGCTCGATGCGGCCATCGCGACGATGCGCAGCAAGGGTGCTACAGGACCAGGCCAGATTACTCAACGCTTCCTCAAGGCCTTGGTGAGAGCACTCGGGCTCTGCTGCTCGAGTGTATCAACGCTTGTGGAGGCTCGGCTTTTGCCCTCAGGTGTGCGGCGAGATGCCACAATCGTGCCCCTGCTGAAGGCTGGGAAGCCCGCTTACTCAGTTGAGTCGTTCCGCCCGGTCAGCCTCATCTCTTGGGTGGCCAAACCTGGTGACCCATGTGTAACAAATGTTCGCCAGTATAGATGTACACGGGATGGTCAGATCACTTTTAAAGTTGACGAATGCAAATTACAAATCAACACAACAAATTGTACAAAAACTAAATCCCAATAAGTGCACGTAAATATGCCGACCTACAATTCATAAAAAGTTTCATTCACAAAGACAACTATTCTTTTTATGATAAATAAAGTCATTTGTAAACTGTTATCAACATTTTGATAATTTTATACTTTTCGATGTTTTTTATTTAAACTTTTTATACCTAGGTATGTTTTCATGTTTTGATAATTTGCATTACCTGTATAAATTATTTATTTATTGCTGGTTTTATTCGTTCCATATTAGTGTTTTTAATATTTGGACATTTTATAAATTCATATTTATTAATTTTATGATATTTTACATAATTTGACAAATCGATACTATAAACTTATTAGAATTGAAAATGTTGTACTCATTGTAGATATTATATCTCTGTTATTTATGCAATTTTATAAATAAATTGAGTTCAGCTATATAAAATATTTTTTTATCCAAAATAAAAAATAAAAAAAGCTAATATTTAGTTTATATTTCAAATGTTATGTTTACTATAACAACAATAATAACAAACTAAAATAACCTACATTGTATATCAATTTTGACACTATTCAAATATTTTAATTTTTGATTAATTATTCTTTAACATATTTTTTTGTTTCATACACTAGTGAAATACATTTGCTAATTATACATTATTTTATTTGAAACCGATTCTAAAATAAATAAACAATCATTTGTCTATCCTGAAAAAATTACATGAGACTGACTTTTTATTTTGTACAAAACGTTGATACGAACTGTTCAGGCTAATAAAATCACAGTAAACGACAACAAGTAATTTCAAAATCGACGAATATTAAAAACAATTGCATATGTTGAAATACCATTAATATCCAGTCATACAAAATAATATATGCAAATTAATAAAACTTAGGTATTTACCTGTAGTCTTTTTTTCGAAAGTAGTTTTGGAAATATTAATAACTTACCTATCAAGCAATCTTAACGTCAACATTGTCATCAGCAAAGCGTCGTGTAAAATATTAATCTATTATGAAGAGAAGAGACAACAAGAGAAAGCAGTAGGCCTATATTGTAGTTATAAATAATTATTAATAATAAATCATTTTCAGAGGAAATAAGTATTGTTTTTGACAAGTGATATAGCAACCTGCGGAACATTGAGTAAAATTACTTTATTATGTCAGCAAAAATTTAATTATTTAAAAGGTCTCTTCTATTATCAAAATTTCTCTTATTTCGGCAATATTATATAATGAACAATATATTATTTTTTCTAAAATGTGCAAAATTATAAAAGTCGTAAGGTTAACTCGATCACATCATTGAAATAAGATTTTTCATATTTATATACATCACATTTATTTGTATAAATATATAATTTAATAAACAAAATTTTTATATTATTTTCAAATTTTCAAATCAAATGGGAGTATACATTTTAAACATCTAGTAAGTAATGGCAATCGTAATGTTTTAAATAATTATTTATTAGTAATTATGTATTCATTTTAAATAAGCATACACTTTTATATGGTGCATTCGCAAAGTATAATTTTTTACATGGCCAATACACTTATGTTAAAAATTAGTTATGATTTACTATAATGATTTGCTATAATGATTTGCTATAATGATTTGCTATAATGATTTGCTATAATGATTTTCTAAAATGATTTGCTATAATGATTTGCTATAATGATTTGCTATAATGATTTTCTATAATGATTCGCTATAATGATTTGCTATAATGATTTGCTATGATGATTTGCTATGATGATTTGCTATGATGATTTGATATAATGGTTTGCTATAAGCACGAATCACTTTAATTTGCTATAAGCACGAATCACCTTTAAAATTTGTTGTATTTTTCTAACTTTATGATAGTTATTTTATTCATTTTATTGATTTTGTTTTCTTTGTAAGAAATAATATGAAAAGGAAATATTTAGTCAGAAAGTGGAATGTTATCTCAGATAAGTTCCAAAATATATTTTTTTAATTATCAAATTATTATTTGTATGATTACATATTTTGTCTAAAAAATAGATAAACATACCTTCCGAAAAAAATTTTATTAATGAAAAAGGACATTTTCTTGCGATAGTATATCTAACAATTAAAAAGTTAACCATTTGCGCATTTAAAACGTCTAATTAATAAAAAAATTCATATTTACTTAAATATCAACTAAAGAAATGAGATACTTTTCAACCCAAACCTTCTATATGTTTTGGACCTATTAGTAAGTTGATAATTATGTTATAATTCCGCGTCAATTGACGAAAGCGACAAAATCTTTCCACCATATTAGGCATTCCGATAAGGTTTCATTAGGTATCACTGGGTATCATAAGTATTCTGTTTATCGTTACACGGAACTAATAATTCGAGCGTTATATTCTTATATCATATTTCTATAGTGTAATATTAATAACAATACTACATGTAATATTGTACTAAATAATAATATGTTATATATATATATCATATACAAAAAAATTATAAGCAATAAATAAAAATAATACGATTAATATTTTTAAACAATAACAATTTATTACTAACATAAATAAAATATTATTAAATTTGATTGACTCTCCTTTGAATTTGACAATACAGATTTCCTTTATTTTTTCCACACACAACAATGCTCAATTTTAACTAGTTTTAAAAAATGGGAGACCACTAGTTTGTAGGCCTATTCATGATTTGTGAATATAACCAAACAAAAAATAGTCTCCTCAAAATAACAATTTTTATGAAATATAAGATTTATGAAGTGCATTATTGTTTTTAAACACTAAATAATAATCCAATTTTCACATTTCACTTCACATAAATAAACATGATGTGTCAGATTCTGTAATTGATTGTATTTGTAGAAAATCAAACATGAAATACACGGTATATACCTAATACATATGTTGTTAAATATATTTAAATATATTAAATAATAATAATATATATATGTAGGCCTAATAAGTAAAGTAATATGTTTTGAAAAAGTTATGTAAAAAATCGAAGAATGAAAACTATTCCGTATAGACATTTGTACATGTCTTCCTTGTGTTGTATATAATAATAAATAAATCATATAATTCATTTTTTAATCCTACCGGAATCCGAATTAAATAATTCTGAATCAACCCGCATAAAAACTACTGAACATTATTTTTCATAATAATAACAATTTTGAAAAAATTATAAAAATGTCATTTCATATACCTAACAATTTAGAAATTTATTTGATAAGAACCATTTTTAGAAATGCATACATTAAATCCTAGTTAAACTGGAATCTATTTTTATGATGTAAAAGATAATTATTATAATGATGAACATTAGTGACTTTCATTTGTTTGAAACGATGATATTGAAAAACGCTATTTTTGTGAGAATAAAACTACAACATTGAATTTGTATTTTTTATATAATATTAGTTCTTATTATTGATATATTAAATGTTGATGAAATAATCAATAACATTTAATAAAAAGAAGCTTTACATTATCGGTATAATTTTTTTTTAAAGGGGTGATATTGTTAGCGTTTTTGAACAAATTTGCAGTCCAAAATTTAAATATAGAAATATTAATGATATTAAATAATAGACCTACTATAATTAGTAATTTGAATTAAAATATGATTTTAAATATATGTATTTTTAATTGCTTATTTACATACTTTTATCTTACTACATTATATATATATAAGTTGAATATTACAATTATCTTCTTTATTTTTATTGAAACAGATTACATTCCTGCAACAGTAATCAATAAGAAAAGGTCGCTGTAATTTACACTTGTACATTATTATATAATATTATACCATATTTTTAGCTTTTTATTAAAACAATTGAACATTATAAAACATTACATCAATCTATTCAAAATGTTTTAAGAATTAAAAATTCATTATATAAATAAATTCATAACTATAAATGTAAGTGGCCATTCAGATGAATTATTCTTCCATCAAATCCTCCATTAATCTTTCATTATTCTTCCATCAAATCTTGTCTATATGAATCTTACTTCACAGAAGTGGAAGCCGCTATAATGGCTGGTGGATCCTATATCAAAAAGGATAATTATTATGTATATTATTTTCTTAATTAATAAAATAATGTTACGAAGAAATACCGAATTCTTAAGATATACAAACTTTATCCGGATTGACATTTATTTATCCACTTCAATTTCAAAGACCCGCATTATTTGAAATCGAAAATTTCATTTTTATAAATAATACGATTCTCGGAAACCGGAAACATGCAAACGTTAATTATCACATGGGGCTGCTAACGATCCCAATTTCCCCGGTTTCCGAGAATCGTATTATTCGATTCGTATCGAATCATAATATATATATATATTTAAATACATTTTTATTATTTTGATGTATAATGTTTTGTTCTATTCTTATATAAACACTTATTATATTCAAGGCAAATATTGGTTTTTATTGTTTAATAAAGAAAAAATATTCATCATTAAGATGATTATAATTTTGATTTCTATATAATTGCGTTAATTACAACAGAACTTTGTTAAAATTGTATCTGTCAGTAAGCATAGCTATTTTGAAGACACCCCATTTATAAGCTGCCTTATGCAATAATGGTTCTCATGCAAAAAGGAATTAATAAAAATATATATATAATTAGGCCTACTGTATATATCTATAGTATAAATGTAGTTGTATGTTCTAGTTGTGTTAGGTTGTGTTAGTCTAGTTGCCTTAGGACTTCATTCCCATGTGCAGACTACTTGACTCCATAACAAAAGTATTTTGTCTAATGTACGTAATGTAATTAATAATGTAACAATTAATATTAATGTAACAATAATTTTCCATTTTTTAGATTGAAATTATTTTAGGTATAATACATAAATATAAACTAAGTTGTTTTTTAGTGTACCTTTTTTATTCGTGCAAACATTTATGTTTGTTGAAAAATATATTGTTTTATCGCTTATCGATCCATTTTATAGTCAAAAGACCTGCCTTATGTGGAGTTTTACGTTTAATTTCTCACAATCGCAATCGACCCATTTTATAAGCAAAAGACACACTTTCGGACTCCTCCACATAAATAAGACACTTTCGGACACCTCCACATAAGACACACTTTCCGGGCACATCCACATAAGACACACTTTCGGACACCTCCACATAAATAAGACACTGTCAGACACCTCCACATAAGACACACTTTTCTTGCACCTCCACATAAGACACACTTTTCGTGCACCTCCACATAAGACACACTTTCGGACACCTCCACATGAGACACACTGTCGGACACCTCCACATAAGACACACTTTCCGGGCACCTCCACATAAGACACTTTTCGGGTGATTAGGGACATGTGCGAATTGTGATAGCAGGTATGGGCAGATTATTGAAATTCAATGACGTTTTTGCATTTATTTTTAGACTAATGCAATATCATTTACGTTAAATGCCTAATAGAGTAGGTAGGCATAACATGAAATATGAAGTACATGAGAATAGGCCTAAGAGTATTAAGTACATAAGAACATAAGAGTATTAGGATACATATTAGGTGCATTTAGCAGCACTGTTTACTGGGTGCAGCTTATACACGCACAAATTAAACCATAACGTTTGGGTTCCTGTTAGGCACAACTCAGCTACATTGTATATACAGAACGAAAGTAACATGATCGCGAGGAGATGCTCAAATCAGGTTGCCACAGAGCGATACTTTTGAGAATTTATATTTTTAAATAGTATTATTATATATTGTGAAATAATAAGTTTATTGACCTCAAAGAAGAAATATATAAGAAAAAATAAGTATTTTTCTCTAAGTAGCTTTCAGTCTACTTATATAGACCATCTCAAATGACTACTGTCTAAGTATACTTAAGTATAGAATATAGTATATATATACTAAGTATAATATTAAGTATTTAGACCATCTTACAAGACTTTAGTCTATAATGTAGATTAGCTTACATGATTATGGCCTATAAGTAAGTAGCCCGAAAGTTCATTAGAGAATTTTTTTATTTTAAATTTTTGTTTCTTTTTCACCATAAATAAATATATTTAATATATAGAAGTAAAACCGAAATCCCCTATTTGTATTTTCTGCATCTAGACTCCTACATGCACCTATCCTCTTTTGCCTACGGACATCTCAGCGTTCGAGATATTATTTTGCCGTTGTGGCGTGTGCATTGTACCATTATGCCATTGTGAAGGGTATCTCAAGCTACACTACACACGTACTTTAAATGGTTAATTATCTTCTTCTTAATAGCACATCCCCCCTTCCAAAAATTATGAAACCACCGCTGATAACTTTCATTTTTATTAATCACTAAACAAATAAATTTTAAATCTATAGAAAGGTCTAATTTAGAAATTTATAGAGTGCGTAATTATTGTTTTGAAATACTTACTGTCCCATAATCCAATTCCTTATTTTATTTAAATTACACAGTATGTATAAGTTTATGTAATTGATTGTATTTGTCAAAAACCAAGCATGAAATACAAGGTATAAAAAACAATTGTGAAATAAATCTAAATATAACAGATAATAATAATATAAATGTATATATAAGGTAAAGTGATACATTTAAAAAAAGTGGGGAGAATAAATCTACGAATAAAAACTATTCTGAATTTACAATTGAACATAATTTTATTGTATGTTGTTACATAAAAATATTGCCATCAATAAGGTATTTTTTAATATATCGGAAACAGAATATTTTCACAAAATGTAATTTCTGATATTAAAATCAATTATTATTACATAGTATTAAATTGTTAACAAATAATTATTTTTGACGATAATGACAATTGTTCAAAAAATAACATTTCTCTATATGGGAACATCCAAGCTTAAGCCTGGTCGATAAAAGCAATGAACGTCATCCATCAATAACCTCCACAGTCGCCGCCACCTGTGATGCAACATTCTCGACTGGTGCATCGATGGGGGCAGTGTTGTCCACGATCACAACCAAATTCATAGCCGGTACATGTCCAGAAACCCTTTAGAGCAAAATTAGTGGATATCATATGTCATTAGAGTTTTTGACAAGCTTTTAGACAATCAAACTGTTGAAAGAAAATGGGTTGGTTGGGTTCCACGTACGGAACTATTAACAAATATTTGCTATTTAAATTTAATAAACAAATTTGATTTATCATTTAATTGTTTCTACGGCGACAAAATAAAACCTATGTATTATCTATTTTATATTTAATTTAAGATGAAATTACTACACAAGAGATCGTCCTACAAATACCACAAAAATCTAATAAATCATCTAATATATATATGCTCAATATATATAAATTTTATCTGATTAAGATTAACCTATATTATAGTTTAAATTTAAAAATAGTTTTTTACTTTAATCTATCAGACGGAGTTGGTACTTGAAACTAGAAATTAAATTACATTAAATTATTATTATTATTATTATTATTATTATTATTAAATTACAACTTTTTCTTGATACTTTGAAAAGTGCATAATATGTATAAAGCATCAGTGAGTTGAAAATTTCAATGGAAGAATTCCATGCAGACTGTATAATATGAACATAGGCTATGCCACTATATATAACATAACTGAAATAAACAAACAAGTCAATTAAATTTCTTTATGATTTGGAATAGCTGTATTTAATTTTTTTGTGATGTTGTTTAATTTTTGCATATTCCCTTAAATGTTTTAAGTTTAAAACTTTGCGTTAATTCATAGATTTATTTTTAGTAACTTGTTTATTTATGTTTAGCGGCTAATATGATAGTACATTTAATTATATATAAAAACATAAAGAATATAATATATACATATATAAAATGTAACATTTTAAAATATGCATTTATAATATAATTACAACAAATGTATTTTGTTATCAAAGCCTAATAGTTTAACATTTCCAGTTTTATATACTATTGTATTATAATTGAATTTAATTAATTTAAACATCGGCTGATAATTTATTGCAAAAAATTATATGCTTTATTTAATCGATTATTATTATATATGCTTATTCTCTTACTTTATAAACGCATTTACACTTGTTTCCACCTCGAGGTCCCTCACAAATGGTACACCCTCCCGAGTGGTAACAGCAATCACAACTTTCGACGCTGTTAGTGAAGAAAATAATCAGAAGGGAAGCGCAAAGGCAAACCAGCAGGAGGGATGTCTTCATTGTGTCTGAAATAGATAAGAAGTTATTTAATGAATAAATAAAATTGAATATTATTATTATTATTTGCAAGCCTTACTTTTCAATATATATTTTCAAATCTTTATTCAAGTGAGGTTGCTAAGATTATTAATTTGAGCTACTGGTTCAATATATTTATATTTATAGTGTTTTGTTGTTGAGAGAACATATAACCTTTTCGATAAGATTGACCATGACATTGATAATTACTTTTCCGTAATTTGGTAATAGCCTACATATTATATCCGGGTACTTATCACTGCCATTACAAATCAGTTTTTATTATTATAATTGTGCACCGATATTGGCCACTAACGTAACCACTTATCATTAAGTACACACTATGTTTTGGACTTTGTTTTCAATTAGTGAATTATATGAGCGAGAATACATATTCTTAATAATACTTATATAGGTATATAGAAATATATGGAAACACTATCTTAAATCTTATTCTTGTCACTATCTCGGTTAACAAAACATCAACTACACTTATCTGAGTACAGAGTACAGGATGCAGAGTTATTCTTAGAATTAGAGGTTAACATTATTTATTTGATGGGTATACAATTTGGCTTTTAAATTACTCGTTAAAATAAAAAACATTCTTGTCAATTTACATTATTTAATTTGCAAGCCAAAATTTGCAACTGACAAATGTCACAAATTTTGCTATCCTTATTTAAAAAAATAGAATATTCTTACTCTTTTTAGAGCTACGTAAATCATATAGTTTAATATACACCAAAAGTATAAACAGAAAATCTTACCCAAAACAATGGGAAACTTCTTTAATCAGTGCATGTCCGAAAACCATGGAAGCTTTATTCACAAATCCAAAATCTTTTCGCCCTATTGCCGTTACACCTATTCAAGCAAGATCCCTAGACAAAATTGCTCTAAAAAAATTGAAATTCTTCTAGAAAACCAAGAAGATTTACACCAATTTGCATATAAATCCAATACAGTATACTATTGATGCTTTAGTTTTAACAATTAACTTTATTTACAGTACTCTTGACAATAATACTAGTTCAATAATTAAGGCTGTATTTCTTGATTACTCTTCAGCTTTTAATACATTAACTCAAAATCAACTTATAAATGAAGTAAGCAAATGTACACATCATTACGCTAAATGGATAAAGTCCTATATGAATGGTTGGTCACAGTCAGTTAAATGTATAAATAACAAGTCTTCTACGCCTATTCAAACGAAAGTTAGTAAACCACAAGGAGGTCCCCTAAGTGCGAAATTGTTTACATATGTTATAAATGAAATATATATTGAAAAACTAAATTTTAATAAAAATAAAGGTAACATTTATTCAGATGATACAAGAATTCTCAATGAAATAAGAAAAGGCACTGGACGTAGTGATCAACAAAACTATCTATCACATGTTCTATCAGTAGCTGAAATCTCAAAAAGAAAAAATCTGAAACCCAATCAAATGAAATGCGAAGAGATTATTTTCAAACACAATAACTGTAATAATACAGTTGTTTTTTTCTACAATTACTGAAAATGTCATTATTACCGAAAAAAATATTACTAAATTAAAGAAAGTAAAATATCTTGCCATTATTATCTCCGATGACTTAAAATGGACAAAACATATTGATTTTGTTGTTATTAAAGTTAACTTTATTAAAAAAAAAAATCTTAAAAATTCTTCCATATAATAATCATAAAACTAAACTGAATATCTTGAACTCTGTAGTTGTACCAAATACAATATATTCTTGTGAAGTATGGGGTTGTGGTCTTCTGATGAGGGATAAGAAAACATTGAGGAAAAATAAGCATATTATATCCAGTAAATTACATAAACAATTCTTAATGCATTACAATAAACACTAAAAATAAAGAAAATATGACTTCTTATTTACAATAACACTCCCTCCCACCACGTCACATTTTTACACCCCCCTTCCGAGCCGTAACGTCAGTTCAAAAAGGTTTTTCAAAATATGTTAGTGTCTTTAAACATATTATTATATAAATCCTTTTTTTCGTTTATTTAAATGTTTTCATGATCGTCTGATTGTAAACTTATTATTATTTTTTTTCTAATATTTCATTCTTGTCTCTTATTTTGTGTTATTATGTAATTATCGGCAATTGTTCCTTAAAATGCAAGCGGTTATAGTTACCTTGATTGTCTGTGGTTATAATTATTCCTTTAAATGCAAGCGGTTATAGTTACCTTGATTGTCTGTGGTTATTCCTTTAAATGCAAGCGGTTATAGTTACCTTGATTGTCTTTGGTTGTTCCTTTAAATGCAAGCGGTTATAGTTACCTTGATTGTCTTTGGTTGTTCCTTTAAATGCAAGCGGTTATAGTTATCTTGATTGTCTGTGGTTATTCCTTTAAATGCAAGCGTTTATAGTTACCTTGATTGTCTGTGGTTATTCCTTTAAATGAAAGCGGTTATAGTTACCTTGATTGTCTTTGGTTGTTCCTTTAAATGCAAGCGGTTATAGTTATCTTGATTGTCTTTGGTTGTTCCTTTAAATGCAAGCAGTAATAGTTATCTTGATTGACTGTGGTTATTCCTTTAAATGCAAGCGGTTATAGTTATCTTGATTGTCTTTGGTTGTTCCTTTAAATGCAAGCAGTTATATACAGTTATATTGATTGTCTTTGGTTGTTCCACTTGTTCCACTTTTATGTCCAACAGTTTTATGTTATACTGAGCAAACTATTTAAAAAAATGGAATTCACTATCTATTTTTGTGTCTACTGTATATCATACTCGCGAACACCCCATTGAAGATATACATATATATATATACCAAATGTCGGTCAAAATACCAATCCAACCACGCAAAAATTGCACAAAAACTTCAATAATGTGCGTATTAGATCGATATTGCGATTATGTACAAAATCATACGTATAAATAAATAAAAAAAATTTTTATCAATTTTTTATTAACACAACTTTAAATTGATATTTTAATAATTAGGTAAAAAACACTTATGTCATTTTACTGGAATAACGACGAATTATTAACCAATTAAATGTAGGTTGGAAGTCCATGAGAATTGATCCAACTGACGATTTTATTGAGTAGTTCACTCAATTGAGATAACATATATTTTGTTATTATACTCACATTTTAAGTACAATTTAACCCATATTCATGCTAGGATTTTGTAATTAGCAAAACTTTATAGCCTCTTATAAGGAAAAAAAGGGAAAAGTCAAGCGTATTTATAAACTAATAAATGTATGTGAGATATAATCTGTCCCCTTTTTGAATTATTACTCTTGCCAATATGTTAGGGTAATAGAGTTACTTTGATAATTTATATATACAACTATAAAGGTACATATTTTTCATTATATAGTTTTGCAATAAATAATAATGTGAAATTGATAAAAATTATGTACACACAAATATCTCTTTTTTGAAAATATTAGGTGCGATGATGGCAATGACAATATATAGAGAATAATTGATACAAAAAACCAGATATACATAATAATATAGTTTAAATAAAATGTATGTACATTTTTATTATTTACTGAAATTTATATTATATTTATAAAAATTAAAAATGGATGGGTTGTATATCGGGTTCATCTCAAAGACAGACGCACGATATGTTGAAATATATTGAAAGATTAATTTCATTCCACACGTCGCAGAACTTTTATTTAATTTATATATATATATGTGTTAAAAAATATATATCCTTAACAAAAATAATCTAAATTAGGACGAATTCACTTTTAAATATGTTTAAAATTACACTCGACATATTTCAATATCTCGTAAATAAATATCGCAAATATATCGTAAAATATGTAAATAAATATATTTGAAATAATATAATATAATATAAACTTAATAAACTCTTTATTGACCATATTTTTAGGTAATTTATACAAATGAGAAAAACAAATAGATTGTAAAAACTAAA
The DNA here is from genome assembly GCA_034780555.1 of Coelogynopora nodosa. NCBI lineage: Eukaryota > Metazoa > Platyhelminthes > Proseriata > Coelogynoporidae > Coelogynopora > Coelogynopora nodosa. The sequence continues at coordinate 13,840 of JAUZND010003054.1, forward strand.
AACACAAAATTACTGCATCGTGCTTACTGCATCGTGCTTATAACTGTGAACACCCTCCCAGCAAATAACAAATAAATAGGTTAATTAACACACTATTAATATATTTATAATAAATTAACATTTATTAATTTAATTATAATTTAATAATTTAACAATAAAAAAATTAAATTAATCAGATAGTTTAAAATAAGTTAATAGACTTGATGTAGTAGAATTTAAAAAAATCGAACTGCACTGTAAACAAAAACTGGTAAATTTACTTGATATTCTACTTATTATTGTTATTGTATAATTTTACTCTGAAAAATAGTATAATTACTATTACACTTAGTATTTAGATAAAAAATATCTTTGGAGGTAATTTTACTATATTCCTGTTTACTAGTTTTAAAAGTAATTTGATAAATATAATTAATATTTAAAACTTTTAGGTTAATTTACTGATAGTTTATGTAATAAATTTAAATTTGAAGATATATTATATATTGAGAATCATATTTAAAATATAGTATTTTGGACACGGCTAATTTATAGATATATATTATGTAGTATGCATATACCTATTATATATTTAATATACCATTATGATTCAAATTTAATATATTTTGACATAATATATTAAAAAATAGTCACATTATAGTGTATATAATGAAATTATATCAAGTGAATATGAAAACTGTTACTTTTAAAAGTGTATTTAATTGGTATTTAATAACCCACCAACATGCGACGAGGATATTTGTATAATATTATCATGGTAATGAAGGATCTCATCATCATAAAACTTTTACCCCTGATTATCTAGCTGTCAGAGTATCGCCGGCGTATAGTGGCCACCTTTTGTTAAATCACTATGATGGTGAATAACATTATTGATGGTATATCGCATACATGTGTTTTTCTTAAAGATAGACACTTTCATCGATTTCAACATATAAGCACACGAAAAATATGGACTGTATGGCTATATAGGTCAAGCTTGATAAATAAATACACACGTTTATTAATCAAAACAGTATATTATACAACACAGTATTTCACTGGAATTATATTATGAATATTAAAAATAAACGACTTCTTTAGTTTAAATGATTCAGAATCCTGTAAAAATATGATTCTGTAAATTATAGTCAGAATTAGTACATCTGTATGCGTGTATCGGGTATAGCTATCTCCTATATGTTATTAATTATATGAAATATTAACTATATGTTATTGATATATATTATATTAATTCTGTAAATTATAGTCAGAATTAGTACATCTGTATGCGTGTATCGGGTATAGCTATCTCCTATATGTTATGAAATGAATGTGGGCGGTTACAAAGCAACAAATTTAGTACAACTTATTTATCTCTACTGATGCCACCATATAGAAAAGAGAAGTGACATATTTCTAAATATCATCTGGCGAACACCTGTATAAATATTTGGTTTGGTAAGCTGGTAGGTTGAATACTTTGTCAGGAGATTGTTGTGAAGATTACTGCTTTAATATACTAACATGTTTCAAAGAAAATCGATTGAAATATTCCGATATTTCCATTTTGAATAAAACTATACTATAGATGTAGCATTTTAATCATTGAATTAATCAACGTTGTATCTAATGCTTCTGTTAAGTTCGTAGGGCGAGGAATGTCATTGTTTAGCCAAACTTGTATTCTTAATAAAAGTTCTTGGTGTAGAATGTAAGCAGCTGGCAGATCATCACCATAGATTTCTTTCAGAGAGGCTTCAATTGATAAATCAAACAAACCCTTCTCTAGGAATCAATTGAAGCGCTGACATTACCTTTTCTGTAAGCACTCCAAAACGAAAATCGAGTTGAATAATTAAGAAATCTAGGAAATGCAGGAAATGTGCTCTGCTGAAATAGGAATTGGGACAGTCTACCTTTACATTATTGCGGTGAGTTTGTCGACCACAGGTATGAGGAATAGTGAGACTAACATCCTCAACTAAAGTAGCAAGTTCTTTCATTTCGTTTCGTTCGTTGTATAGACAATGTCATACTTTGCATCATCTTGTCTAATGGATTTCATTGTGTTTTTGATATGTTCAACTAATCTGAACGCAGCTAGAATATCCTGGAATGATCATTGCAGTAATGTACTAAGGTAAGGTTATTAAGAAAAACCATTTTGAAAGTATTTTACCGAAATAAAAGTTGAAATGAATTTTGGATTGGTCAATTGTTTTATAAAACCATTGGTTTCTGTTTTTGTTGACGAATCATAACACCTGGACAGCTGGATTGATAGGAAAAAGTAATAAAAGATTTTATATAAATCCGAAAATGTTAGTAAAATTTAACAATTTTCAGTCCATCTAGTTGCGCAGAAGTCTTTCATTTTTGACAGTTTGAGAAGATTATCTTCATCTTCGGTATTGTAATTTTGAATTGCTCCTTCTAATAAGCCACGAGATCGTTTGGGTGGATATTTAAAAAAATCATAATTTCGTTTATAGTTACCAACATGTTGTGGATATATTGGATTTTGCAAGCTTTACAAAGATACAAATGGAGGTCATAGCTATCCATAACCTCATAGGTCATAACTATTCTTTAATACATAACAAAAGTTCACTTTGGGAAGATTAGGATATGTATTTTGTATTCTTTGTACACATTTCTAGGTGTTCCTTCAAAATCTCATATTCAGCTTCGATTGTAAATTCAAGCAAGGCCTATAAAACTACCTTTATGCGCATTTTGAGATGTGTCATCATCTCAATGTCCATTCAACGCTATACCTAGGCGCCCACGAGGAGAGTATTTTCTTGTTTTTATTTACTATGCGCTCTTGTTCAGAATGAATTGTGATTTCAATATGCTTCCCAGATTTATTGTAGGTTGTAAAGAATGCATTCATTTTAGCTAAATATGTTTGATGATAGGGTTAGTACCCATGTGCGATTTCAAATCTTCAATGACATCTTTCCAATTTGTCTCGGTAATCAATATTTTCGGGCGGCGATGCGAATTATCAGGGAACAACACACATGCTGAGCAATATAACAGACCTCTATGTTTGATAGAATACGCAACAAATGTATATTTATCCAGAAGCTCATGTGAGCATATTATCTCCTACCAGTTGCACAAAGACAGCATACCCATTTGTGTGTTACATATTTTAAGAATTAGTTTTCATTGTTGAACATCATGTCAAGCAACACACTTTGTTATTGGGGTACTTGCAATAGTGATGAATGTTACAGAGGGCGAATTGTGATATATGACTGGTGTTAAGTTCTATCCATTTCTCATAAAATAGTTTGTTTACTATTATTATTCGCTAATTCATTATGGTCAAAGCATGTAGATTGAGAACAAAGATGTCTACAAATATACTTACTTCTCCTCCATAATAAATGTTTTTCTATATTATATTGTTCTGTAACCCCTCCCTTCATAATTAATAAACCATCATAGGCTATGTGTTAGTATATTTAAATAAAAAGTTTGGTCAACGAACCAATGCATAGTGGGTCAACGGTATTATGTATTTCATTTGACCACACAATTCAATGGTAACTCGAAAAGTTCATAGTTCATAGCATTAACAAATATTTGGGTATAGAGACCACAAATCACTTAAATCACCAAACAATTATATTTATTTCAGACTGGTTTTATTGAATGAAAAGAAACAAAAATGAGTTTCTCACTGACAGTTCTTCCTTTTATTAATTGTAACATTATTTAAAACATTAATACATTTACAAATTCCTTATAAAATAAATACACTATATTATAAGATGAAAATATTCTTCGCGATATTTGTCTAATATATTTAAATATAGATTTTGTATGGTTAGCAATGTCAGCCAATCAGTAAATGCATTTTTTAAATATTAAATCTCTAGTTATTTCCATCATTTCATTTTGTCTCTAACCGTTTTCAGCCGCAAACCACAGCTATAGATATTATGCATCATTAAGTTTCACTTTGCTTTCTTCGGTTACTTTAAAATAGTCACATTATATTAGCGATCGCTGCATTATTTGCTGATAAAAATCAAATATGCTGACTACAACACTAAATACAGATGTTATCCACAATTATCTGAACACTGAGAAGGTCCTCCTGACTAACGACTCCTCTGAACTCACCGAGGCGGATCGGGTTTTGAACACACTAAACCTGACCCGCCTTATCTTTACCAAAATCCTCGCCCCAATTATCACCGGCGTGGGCATCACCGCGAATATCCTCAATGTCGTCGTCCTGACGCGGAAGTGGATGCTTTCATCGACCAACTATTATCTGCGTGCGGTCGCCATCTGCGACATACTTTACCTCGCCAATTTCATACTTCTCTCCCTACATCTATACAAAGTCATGCTCACCGTCAACGTTTACATGTACCTGGTACCCATTATGTTCGGCCTGGGCAACGTGTGCAGCAATGCCACTGCTTGGCTGACCTGCACGTTCACCATCGAGCGCTACATCGCCGTGTGTCACCCCATGCTCGGCCGGAAGGTGTGCACCCGGGAGCGCGCCTTCTGGATTATCATCGCTGTCACAACGATCAGCACACTGCTGACGGTGCCCGACTTTCTCCAACGTCAAACACATCTCATCGCGAACACGACCAACAAATATGAAATTAAAAAAACCATCCACTTCACCCGACTCTCCAAAGCTGGCTGGCCGCACATACAAAACACGCTGTTCGTCTATATTCCAATAGTGCTGCTCTGTTTCTTCAACTATCAACTCATCAGATCAGTCATTCTGGCCACCCACGCCCGGCACAAGATGGCCATGAACTCCGCCCAACTCAGCAGCAGTCCCAACCGACACACCAAGGCTCTGCTGATCGCGGGTGCTGGGAGCGGGGGCATCATCGACGATCGGCGCACCCGGCAAGCCTCGGAACAGCAGAAAATCACGATCATGCTGATCGCGGTCGTGGTGGTTTTTGTGCTCTGCCAAATGCCCTCGGTTGTCTCGAACACGATCGCCAGCCTGTACCGGAAGCCCTGCCAGGCCAACCTGTACCGGATGAAGATCCTGGGCAACATCAGCAACATTCTGCTGGTCATGAGCGCGGCGCTTAACTTCTTCCTTTACTCCTGCTTCTCGACCAAGTTTCGCAGGACTTTCCAACGTGTGTTCTGCCGGTGTTGGCTTAGTGCCGACTCGGCGGGACTGCAGATGATGGACTATACCAATAATGGTAATAATTCCCGGAGCGCTCTTGCAGGTCAGAGTAACGCGAACCTGCTACCGACGCAAACGGGGACAATGGGCGTCGAAAGGAGAAATAATAAAGATTCACGGTAATTTTAAGGGGGTATGAAGAGTATAAAAACTTACGAAATGAATTTTCACAGAGATTTGAAATAGTTATGATTAATTTATTATGAACAAAATAATTAATAAGTAAAATTATATAACTTAAATAATAAAACAGTGTATTTGTAATTTATATAGTAAAGTTATGTAAATAATACAATAATCATACATTTATTTCTATATATTAATTGATGTTTGTTTAAAACTCGACTTATACTTAGTCGATTTAACAACTTTATAAATTTGATTTTACTGTTACGCAATGTAAAACAAAATGTCACCCATTTCTTTCGCACCCCATTTATTTGAAAAAGTAACATTAATCTATTGTAATCTATTTCGTGCCATTTCAAAATGAGTCAGTTGTCCAATATCGTTTGTTAATTTCACTTGTTGTTCTTTATATATTATAGATGCTATTATTTGTATTTTTCATTATTGTAACGTATCCAATTATGTTTATATATATATATAGTCATGTAACTGCACACATGCGAACACTTTGTAGATTTCTGTATTCAATACTTGAATTTTTGTACAGGCCTAAATAACCACACTCTCACAAAGATATTTATAATAAAAAACGAATCTCAATATTTGAGATTGATTAATATGTATTTTAAATGTATCACAATGTATACATATTCAATAAAATTAGTTTGAATTTGATTAGTCATTTGTCTGAATTCTTTATTTTTATAATTCTGTGAAAATAATGGGAATAAAGTTTCAACCACAATATAATAATGTAAAATATTTGTTAATTAAAGTTGCCTCCGTCCATTCTTGTTTTAATTTCCGACTTTCGCCAGTTACAAAACATTTCTCCCTTTACTAATATATCTTCGAATTGACATATATCTGATCATTGTATCCTGCTAAATAATAGATTGGCTATTAAAAATATTACGTTGTGAAAATCAGGGCAATTTTCTGGTATTATCGTATGGCAGCCTGAACAAACTCAGAAGAGTTGCTGTGCACTCGACAGACACAGCTGTCTGCCAGGCAGAGATAAGGTAGACTGCTGGGATTTGGACCCGCTACCTTCACACTTAATCACCAGCTATCTTCCCTCTTTCTTTTATATCGGTAGGTTGATTAAAGTCAGTGATCGATAATATCAATTGTAAATACCAATATTTTTTTTCACTCCTTAATACTAACACAAAACAAATCAAGATGAATAATAAATTATAGAAGCGGCTTCCGAATATAGTTGATTAATATAATAATAATATTAAAAAAACAAAATCAGGACCAAACTTGAGAATGGTCTAACAAAAATAATCTGTACACTTTTAAATCCCAAATATGTGTATTAATTAAAAAATGGATTAATAGACCAAATTTCAAAGATTAACAAATCCAATAGGCATAAACAAAACCTAAAGATAAAGCCATGCAGTACCTAAGAAAGGGAGAGCTGACCAGCCATCCATATTGTTTAGAGTAAAGACACATGAAACTGATTTGAATTGAAAGAATTCCCGCACCCCATGATATCCAAATGTAAATCAATTTGTTATTTCTTCACGACAGACAGTATAACAACATAGTTACTTTTTTTATTACTTTACTTAATTAAAAAATAATTATTTAACTTCGTAGCATTATTAAAACAAAGTTGACAATCATGTTTTCGGGTCTATCAGATATTTCTGAGTTAAACATTAAATCTAATTAGTATTGCCTAGAAATGGATTACATAGATGATATTATCAGACTACATCAACCAACGACAATGTAAATTTGCCCCGTGAAATCAAATTTCAATTAAATAAACTTCAATAGTTTGCAATTTTAAAATAAACATTAAATTCATAAACGGTATTCAAAACAAAAGGCTGGACGCTTTGAAATTGCTGAACAAATGTCACAAATTTCCAAACATAAAACTATGAAAGGCAAATTTTACTTTCCAACATTATAAAATTACATTAGAGCAAAATGATTTACCGAAAACTTTGCTCCAATACTGTTTTCGATAATCTTCAACATCTTAACTGATACAGAATACAAGGATGCAAACAAAGTGTTTATGTCTAGCCTATAGTAAATGTGATAAATAAATGTTAAGTATTTTAAAGCAAATTAAATAAAGTTGGACTTGGATGGCGTCATACGAATTTATAGAGGGCAAAAATGTGCATGTTATACAAACAATGGCCAGCCTTCACTTTCGCTAAACAGAAACAGTCTAAAACAGTCTCGCATATATGCAGTTGAAAATTAATAAAATGTGTCCTTTATAGTTGAAGCAGTGAAACTCCTTTTAAAGCAACTTACCAAATGAACTCGACAAAACAGCGATCTAACACTGTTTTGTATAATATGAAATAACCGAGGGGTCAATAAAACAAATGTCTTACTGTAACTTCTAACCTAATTGTATTTAATTTTAGGAGTGCCTGCCTAGCTAATGAAAACTAAACTTAGTAGTTTGGTAACTTGAAGTTGAAGGTTGTAAACGTAAATTTATTTTGTATTCAATGTCTTACTATTTCCCATATTTTTACTATTGGAAATGTTATGAAGAGAATTTCGGCAAATAAGAAACAATGTTTTTAGTTCACAAGATATTTAGAAGTTTTAGTGCACAATAATTGCCGTTTTGTAGGAAGAATCAGTAAAATTTATATATTTTAAGACTAGTCGAGGATGTCATGAAGAGAAGTTATTCAGCTGCATTGATTAAACCTTTCGTTAATCTTATATACTTCCCATTAAAGGCAAAAACAAGCGCGTAAACACAAATAAAAATATGATAATAATATAATAATATAATAATATAGATTTAGACAATATGGTATACTTTGAAAACGTAATTATTAAGAAATAAACTATAGGCCTATATTAATTACATATGGCATTATTTACCATCAAATAATACATTGTAACGTTCGCTCAATGGACTGAAGGGGTTTTCGTTATACTGAAATAAAAAAAAATTAATATATGTGACATATAAATATTTATAAATAATATGTGTTCTAATATATTTGTGATAAAATCTCATATTACAAAATTACGCTCTTTTGTTTATATAGCCTAATTTGATTTTAATATGAGTTTACATATCCATTTTGTATTAATTGTAATAAACTTTAAATTTTATTGTGGTTTTTCTTTTGCATACCTCACAATTACCATTACTTGTCTTTATTTATCAAGTTGAACCATTAAACAAGTTAAACATTTAAACGAAACTTATAAAAGTAACCAACTGACACTGATTTGCAGTAATTTAAACAAATATGCATGAATCATCAAAATAAAAACAGTTTACTTTCTATTAAAATTACACCGGTAATTATTTTTTAATTAATTTTTCTACGAGCTTAATTCTTATTTACTAAACAACACACAATATTCGCTAGATTTATTGTGAATGATCAAAGTATAGCGATTGTTTAGAACATTATTGTAAGCTTTCCATTAGAAAGATTGAACTCAAACTTTTTGTGTGTTTTTGTGATGTTTTAATTTTGTGATTTATTAATTCATAAAAATGTTAAATTAAATGAATTTAATAAATATTGGCCAAATATATTAGGCTAATGTTTAAAAAATATGTATATTCTGCGCAGGTATTATATATATTATTATATATCATACATTATTATACATTATTATACAGGTTATTGTTAACTATCAATAACATGTGCTTTAAAATAAAAGATAACCAAATATGCAGCAGTAGACAATTTTTGTTTGGAATTTTAATCAGAAATTTGTATTCTCTGTGCATTATGCAAAGTACTAGATAGTCTAACTAAAACCTAATTATAATTCGATTAGTACGTATATAATGCATCATATGTAAACAATTTATATAGCCTATTGCAATTAAGTAGTGGAAGAATCAATGAATTAATGGATCTATCAGTCGACAGCATAGACTTTAGTGTGCTTCTAAATCAGATAACCTTTTAAGAACTTCTTCAGTCAACGTAGGCGTTTGCATAGAACTAAATTCGTTTATAAATTGGAGAACCTTATATATAGACCTCCTCAGTTGAAGTAGATGTTACAGCAGACTTTTAATTTCCTTTTGATAATTGGATGTAATGGGAACAATTGACGTAGGGGATGATTAATTAATGTTGGACCTACATCGTTATCATTATATATGTATACATACTTAATGATACTATAGAATATTACTTTTTTGTCGCACAAATTAGAAATTATGTTATCTTATTTTAAAACGTTCGCATTTAAAAAAATTCAAAGAAACTGTAATTAATAATATTATTTTATTCATTTTTAAAAGTTGCACTGTGCTATGTATTTATGTAATATTTCTAATTAAAAGTTGAGGTATTCCAGCGCAGATATGACCCTACGGCTCGCTTCAAAATTCTATATCCGAACTTGTCTTGCCGTTGTAATATTTAAATTTTAGGATTATTCATAGCGAGCATTTTTTTTATTAAACATTATTAATTTGACATTTAGTTTTTAATTATAAATTCATTAATGAAATGTATTCTATATTAATATTTAAGCTATAAATAAACTGACAAAGGGATTTTAATTATCTAATTGAAGTATTCATTTAAAATACTTTCAATATAAATTAAATCAAGATAATGAACAGGGGCGGGTACAGCTTTTTGATTTAGGGGGGGCGGAATCATTAAAAGGGCGCGTATATTAAGTTATAAAAAGTCATTTCTTTGGGGTGCTTCTTTACTTTTCAAGGGGGCGCCAATTTATTTAAATGCTCAAGGGCGCCTTATAAATATTTTAGGGGGGGGCGCACGCCCGTTCCCCCCTAAATCCGCCCCTGATGAAAATTTTAAAATTATTACAACACTATTTATATATTACAAACAAATCATTAAGCAGATTTAAAAACCAATTATTAAGCAGATTTGAAAAATGTTTTATAGTTGTTTTTAGTTTGTAAATTACATTCCTATTTTTCAAATCTGCTTAAGGATTTGTTTGCAATATATATTGTTGTATTAATTTAAAATACTACAGTTATTACTTTATATAAAAAAGGATAATAGATATTTTATTATGACGTTAACGGCACAATAATAAACATTATTTCTGATCAACTTTAAATGTTTGCTATGATATATACATTTGATATACTTACATTTGATATACTTATAATATTAAATATATAGTTAAAAATATAATAACTATATATTGTTAAAATTAAAATAATTATATTGTTAAAATATAATAACTCTATTGTTAAAAATATAATAACTATATTGTAAAAATAAAAGTAGTATATTAGGACTCTTTTCAAGCAACCCCCCTTGAGGCAAATGGTTTTGAGTTTCGCGTCAATTTTTGAAATATGTTTAGCCAATCAGGATCGAGTATTTGTTTTTTGGTTGTTATGGCTCACTATTGGCCAATTTAAATAAATGTCAAAATCGTTTCCGATTAATCTTAGGTCACCGAGTTCCATTTTGCAAATTTGAAATTGAAATGAGGTACCCTATTGATAACAATCAATATTTCAACTATACTTATTGATTTTTCCCAATACGATTCATTACAGACACAGATTATCCGATCAGGGTGATTTCAATGGGATTCTAACTAAGTCAAAATCGCTAAGTTTGATTTTGCTACTTACAAATTGATCAAAGATACCCTAATTGTAGTAATCAGTCATTCATCTACAATTATTGTTTTCTTTCAATACGATAAGTTGCAGGCCTGATTCGCCGATTACGCCGTTCATGTCGACTTATTCAAGTATGGAAATGATTTGAAATATAATGCTAGTACGAACTCGCAATACGTAGATACTATAAGTATACTCTAAGTAGGAAATCGCTATACTTATATACTACAATTATTCTAAAAACTACCCTAAAATCCTTTGGTTAAGTACCCTAGAATTCCTATATTTCTTAAGTTTACTACCATGAAATCCCTAAACTTCTAAAGTGTAATACCATAAACTTCTTAAATACTAAAATTTAATACTATAAAATCTCTAAACTCCTAAATTTTTAAACTCAAAAAATCCAAAATCCTTAAACTCTTAAATCCCTAAACTCCTAAACTCCTATATCCCTAAACTCAAAAATCTCTAAACTCCTAAATCCTTAAACTACTAAATTTCTAAATAGTTAAACTCCTAAATTTCTAAATCCTTAAACTCCTAAATAACTAAACTCATAAATCTTAAATCCTTAAACTCCTAAATCCCTAAACTCCTAATGCCCTAAACTACTAAATTCACAAACTCCTAAATCCTTAAACTCCTAAATTCTTAAAATCCTAAATCCTTAAACTCCTAAATTCACAAACTCCTAAATCCTTAAACTCCTAAATCCTTAAACTCATAAATCCCTAAACTATTAAATCCCTAAACTATTAAATCCCTAAACTATTAAATTCCTAAACTTCTAATTCCACAAACTCCTAAATACTTAATCTGCTAAACTACTAAATCCCTAAACTCCTATTTAACCATAAATGCTTACTTTCCTACTCTGTTACTTTTGAAATAATAACAATAAATGGATATCTTCAACACGTGTGCTTCATTGATTCTAATTAAAGGGATATATTTTAGGAGTTCATGGATTTAGGAGTTTAGAAATGTATAAGTTTTGGATTTAGGATTTTAGGGATTTAAGAGTTTAAGGATTTATGAGTTTAGGGATTTGGGAGTTTAAGGATGTTAAAGTTTAGGGATTTAGGAGTTTAGGGATTTAGGAGTTTAGGGATTTAGGAGTTTAGGGATTTAGGAGTTTAAGGATTTAGACGTTTAGGGTTTTAGGAGTAGGGATTTAGGAGTTTAAGAGTTTAAGGATTTAGAAGTTTAGGAATGTAGGAGTTTAGGGATTTTGGAGTTTAGGGATTTAGGAGTTTAGGGATTTAGGAGTTTAGGTATTTGAGAGTCTAGGGATTTAAAAGTTTAAGGATTTAAGAGTTTAGGGATTTAGGTGTTTAAGGATTTAGAAGTTTAGGGATTTAGGAGTTTATGGATTGAGGGATTTAGGTGTTTAGGTATTTAGGAGTTTAGGGATTTCGGGATTTAGAAGCTTAGGGATTAAGCTTTAGAATTTTAGCAGTTTACAATATTAAACTTTAAGAGTTTAGGGATTTTATTATATTAAACTTTAGGCATTTTAGGGTAGTAAACTTTAGGATATTAAACATTATAAGTTTAGGGTATTAAACTGTTATAGTATACTTATAGTATCGACGTATAACGATTGCATATTAGTATTCTATTTCAAACCATTTCCATACCTGAATTAGTCGTCATGAAACAGCGTGATCGGTTAATCAAGCCTGCAACGTATTTTTTTGGAAAAAAATTATTATTACTATCAGAACATTTTTGATTAATTTGTAAGTAGCAAAATCAAACTCAGCGATCTTAACCTTATTTAAATCGCTCAATATGAAACCATTGTAACCAAAAAACAAATACTCGATTCTGATTGACTGAACAATTTTTAAAAATTGTCTTAAAGTTCAAAACCTTTTCCTCAGTTTTGGTGGGGGGTATATTGTTAAAAATATAATAACTATATTGTAAAAATAGAATATCTATATTTAAAAAAATATAATAACTATATTGTTAATAAAATTAATATTGGTTGATTATTATTTATTCAGTATAATGCACAATAAATAGGTAATTATATATATTTTTAATTTTATAATAATTTATTAAAAACAAATATTTCATTACATAGTATAATACATATTTAATATACAAATTACAATATTTAATTTTAATATGCATAATTTTTATTTTAATAATTAAAAATAATAAATTTATACAATTATATTAATTATTAAATTAATAATATGTATTAATATTAGAATATATTAAATAATGACAAAATTAAATTACTTTAGGAATTGGGAGTGCAATTTGCATATGCACCTGGAATTTTTATGACGTACGTCATGGCAAAAACCTAAGCGACACAGCAGGGGAAAATTTCAAAACACTTTTATGACCTTTCTTGGAAACACGCAGGACAGTATTAGTGTTTGATTTAAACCAAATGCAGGACAAACTTGGCCTGCTTTTCATATTTCTGCTATGTTGTATAATTCATTACTCATATTTTTAATTAGATGTCCTCTTCCGATTATATATCACTTTGTTACGTTAATACCAAACAAATAATAGAATATTAACAATGATAAAAATTAATATATTTCACCTGAATTGAACTAAACTGAATCAGAACTTAAATGCTCCAGCTAATAGAAGATGAGGATTACAGTTTTTTCTAAACATTTATTAAAACTTTTTTTCTAGGCTTTCAAATCACTCTTTACTACAATATTATGATATACAAATATTAATGTACTACATATATCGCGTTTCCCATTACATGAACAAATACGATTTTGAACTTACAGTAGCCAATTTATATTTTTCAAATAAATGTCTCTTTTGTTAAGTTAACAAAATTGTTACATATATTATCAAATAATGTTTTCATGTGTCATATTTGTTCCAGATATTATTTTAATAACACATGCCCTTTAAGAGTTAATATTTCCGTAACGATTTTTTTTTAATTACAATGACAATTCTTAAATGCCTATCGAAAAAATAAATGTTTTCTCTCATTTTAAACAAGTTAAAAACGATTTAAAGGGAACACTAGAGTTATTTATAAGATAATTCAATAAATATATTGCTACTCAAAATATGAAGAGGTAATTATTATAAATCAATGGCCTCGATGTTTTAAAATTAGATAATTATAAAATGTCCCTTTATGTTACGTTAACATTCGGAACACGCTATACAGAGGCTACCTTTAGATTTTTAGCGAAATCAGTTAAATAATATACATCGATTTAAGATCTCCGCAATAACAATTGGATACATTCATTGGTATTTAAAAAATATTTGTTAAGCTAGTTGGCCATTTTTAGAGGCAACATTTAAATAAGTACCCATATACATGTCGATGAAGAATCAAAAGAAACTTGCTAAGTATAAAACAAAAATTCCTGGGGCTATAGTATTAAAATGTAGGCTGCTTCATTGAAAACAAATCATCTATTTTGGAAACCGCCCATATTTTGCAGATTCATCTACATGTCGGCAGCAAATAATTGACGACGGATGCCAGAAAGTATTTTAAATTTGTGAGTGCAATATCATTTTTGAAGAGATGAAAAGATTATTAAACCGTTTTAGATTACTGTTGATAAATATTGCATGATAATTACGTAAATTAAATAAGTTTCACCAAAGCTTGTAACGTAAATTAATTATAACTTTCGGAAAAATATGTCCGACTAAAAAAAAAAAGTTTTTATTTGTAGTGAGATGCATATATTATTATATTTATTTTACTAACTTTTATAACATTAAATATCTATGAGCGAGACACAGTAATGTAGTAATACACGAACATAAATTAACACAGCGAAGCTGTGATAGTATACATTTAACACATTGTGAAAAAAACCGCATTTAAAATATTGTTACATTTCAAAATGTCGGCAATAATATAAATGAATTACCTTTAAAATACTATAATGCGTTTTTTTACCAACTTTTTATGTCAAACCCATATAGTACGACTACATAACTTGCCCGCATACAAATAAATTCACAAAAAGAAATAATGTGAAATTGTAAATATATATTTTTAATTACATGTGTTTAATAATGGTATATAAAAAGACAAAATCGAAGAATTTACACACAGATTTGGGTCACAAAATGTATAGTTTAATAAAGAACTCATTTTTATTCAGCAATGGTAATCATACTATAGTATAACGCTTTATAGAGGCCCTTTATAAGGTAAATATAAACAGACATAAGCATAAGAGAATAGAGAGGAGAGGGCTTGATGTGAGAAAAATATCGTATAATATTGTATAATATTAATCATAACAAATAGATCTACCAGGGCAAAATTGTCTCCACATAATCAAAAAGAGTAGTCCAGTGAGTATTGATGAAAAGGAATTTGTAGGAATTTCTCCCAAGAATTTTAAAACCTTATTTCGTCGATTTCGCATAACAATAATACTAAAACAATAGTTTCTGAGAGGGGGTGGGTGGGGTGGGGTGCAAAACTGTCGATTCGAACCGTCAACCGGAAATAAAATGCAAAAACAGGCTATGACACTAATAACTATTGGCAGCGAACATCTTATTTAGTTTGGAAAGGGAGACCGATCAAATAATAAAATATTAAACTGTTCTTTGATCAAGATAGAACTCAAATTCAGGCGTTAGACGGGTGTTTTGTTTTCAAGATAACACACACATATTTACACTACATTTCATGGCTATACGGAATTTTTTATATATTTATGTGTTAAAAATGCGTTTATTTTATGTACAAGTACTAATTTTTACCCAGGCATGAGTCTTGGAGACATGGACTCAATATCAAGAGTATACACTTCATTGATTTAGTGAGAAACAGTAAAATATATATAATTGTACTATAATTATAAACATTAACAATTTTTAAATCGTAAGAAATATTTAAAGAAAAAATTTAAATAAAAAATCTCTTTATAATTAATGATATTTGATAAGACTAGTGGAAATTAAATGACACGAACCACGCAGAATTAAACTATATTATTCATTATTATTGTTAATTTTATTGTAAATAAATAAAATTAAAAAATTAAAGTTTAGTCTCCAATCTAATTCTATATCGCTTCCAATATTGTGTAATCTGATCAGAAGTACAAATGAATTTTATTGTGTGCGGAAAATGTAGGTTGTTTAAATCATACCAGTTTCTTTATAATATCACACATTTTTAGGATAACAATTTGGCATTATATTCACTGTTTGCAGAAGGTTATTAGACCTTTTTTAATGTAAGCAAGGTTATAAAATCATGGATGCAATGCAATGCAATACATGCAATGCAAATGAAATATTTGTAGTGGATCAATATTGTATCGATGTTCCCCAACATTAATGGTTCGTTGAGTGTACGCATGAGAACTGCAGATAATATATCTAATAGTAATACGAGTACTATATTTATTACCACAAAAAACGATACTAAAATCAACTAATTTACGAGCTACGTAGTTAGCTTCCCTAAGAGTACATTCGACGCGGACGGAGCAACCCAAATAGCCAAATAGCTCAACGATGCGTCAAACGTCTATACAGCTTCGTAATGCTAACCATATGCACTGAACATGTGCAGGAATATACACCCCCAATCTTAATAGACATTTAATGCGAGATAGAAAAAAAAATTATAATCACAGATGGTTACATCCTTTACAGGTTAAACTGTTAGCTCGCAATAAGTTGTGTAGTCGGTTGGACATGCAGAATACGTATTATATTACACACACATATACATATAACATGTTTCAAAAAGAGTTTCCCCTTTCTAATTATCAGTTGTCTATAAAAGACTATGTACGACTGTGTTTTAAAAAGTTGTATATATAAATATATATTTATTTATAGCCATGGGAGGGAAAGTCAGCATTCGAATTCTTTTTGTGTAATCGCGTTAAGGTCTTTCATCAGTCCCTCTAAGTTCTCCATTTCCTGAGTCAATTCTTCCGAGCTGTACCATTCCTAGAAAGCGGCGGATCAAAGACACAACATACAATATAAGTGAGCAACATATGAGATTATCGAGTATTGTATATATTTATTAGTTCACTGAACCAATATTGCGACATACTGTGTTTTACTTATTTCGTAGAAAAGAAGAAGAAAAAAAACAATTCAGTCTAAATCATTATATAACTGACTAAGTCTGATATAATATAATGAACGACTAAATTTATCTAACAATGATCAAAGAATGATGTAAATTATATTTAATTGGTGCTGTTTTAAAGGTAGCATAAATGACGGAATTATGCTATTGTGAAATATATAATATGCAATTAATACAAGTTATACATTTAATTATATTATACTTTAAAGTTAAAGATGAGTTAAATGTTAGTTATACTTTAACTTCAGTGACTATTTCAATCGGGTTCATAGGGTTCGTAAATCTGTTTAAATGATACTTTTTTTGATTGGTTAACGGATTTTGAAAAATATTTGAATGAGGGGTATGGGTTTAATTAATAATTTGAATGAAAATTACGGATTAAGTTAACTATTTTTAATGAAAGCTATGGATTTTGTGTTTGTGGTTGTCCTTTAAGGACGACTAGGAAAAAAGATGTTTTGTATTTATTTTTTTATAAACTAACATAGGATAAAAACAAAATTCAATAGGATATATAACAAAGGATAATTCATTAAACTCATTATCAGTTAAGAAATAGACAGCAATAAATATGTTTTATATACATACAATAGACATTAAAAATTCTATAAATTAATAAGTGAATTATTAATTAACTAATCCTTCAAATTATTTTATTTCTATACCTCATTATGCCGCATATTTTAACCCTTACAATGCTAGATATATTTAGTTGGCACATTATATTTTACATAAATTCTACCAGCCTATCTAATATATTCACATTACTAAAAACTCGGTTTTAGCATTGTTTCATTCAACTTAGAAAACCATTCTCCGCAAGCCGGCATATTCCACAGTACCAAAGCCCAGGGGTGCCGTTAACTGAGCCAGTTCCGGAATACACTACACGGCGTCGAATTATGTTGTAATAAATGATTGATTACATATTTATATATATATATATATATAAATTTTAAAAAGCGAACTTCCCTTTTGTTCCCCGCATAAATTATTAATTTAAGCTTCCTAACCGCTAATTTGTGTGTTTATAAGTTAAAATTTAGAAATAGGGTAGAGGTATAGGTAGTTATAGCTTCGCCAAGATATCTACGAATGGAAAGTTATACGAACCAGGTTGTAACTCCTACTGAAATTAATACTAATGATCTAAATTATACCTAAAGAGACACATAAAAACATCCAGCAAAGTTATTCTTTTAAACATCAGAAAAGAAATGTAGACGATGATGACTTTCCTTTATAGGAATACACTAATTAAAGATGTGTTATGTCATTTGATGCACTGGAAAACAGTGGATTCGGATGGATTAAAAGAATTAGAGAATGTTTTAAACAAATTGTTTTCCTTCGACAACCGTATTTCAATGCCTTAATGGACTCCGTCAAATGAATTCAACGTGTATTTCTGAGTAAAACGAAACTTCCCTTATTTTTTAGAATAAACGCGCAGAAAATGGAAAATGTTTAACATATTCCGTATAGAAAATAATATAAATTAAAATGTTAAAGTCACAATATCCAGGTACTCATAAATGCGTTTTATGCAGTAAAATTTTTTTCTAGTTTTTTAAACTAAATTAATCATTTTAACTGAACAGAATTAAACATATCAAATAAATTTTATTTTTAATTTATTAATTAATTTTTACTAAATGTAATATATTATCAAATATTTTAATTATTTATTTATCACTCTTCTAGTGAATGTGAGAAATATTGTTCCTAATTTAATTATATATATATACATAATATATATAAGTCAACAACGGGATAGAGAACACACGCACACACACACACACTAGGCCTAAGCTGGATTTTAGGAAGCCAAGCATAATTCATACTGACCTGATATAATACTGTCGCAGTAATAGTCATACACCGATACAAAAGGATGACATGAAGGTGACATGTTATTTGTCAAAACGTGAAACAATTTGTTCTGCTTTATTTAATACAGAGAATATTATGACAGGAAGTTTGCGTATTATTGAACGATTTTAATGAAAAAAACTTAGATGTTTTTAGATGTACTTAGGAAAACGAATGAGTAGGTTTCCTGGAGCAGAATTTGAATGAATGAGAAAAAGAGGGGAAAAAAGCAAACTGTGGTTATATAAATAAGTATATTCAGTACTTTTCTGAAGAAACACTACGTTTCGTTTCCTTAAAAAGTGATATAATGAATTAGAGAATATACTTTTTATCCCACTACTCTTTTATGAAAACATTTGGATAATATTTAAGTTATAAATTAATATATATATGTATATCAAAACAATATTATTATATATTTACATTAGTATCCAAATGAACTATGATTAAGTTCCAAAATTATGTATAAATGATGAACACATATATTTAGATAATTTATTTAAACAATTTATATAGGATATAGTGGCCTTCGACAGCATTATAATTATAAAAAAAGAAAATGTTTAGCACGATGCTGTAAAATATGTATATTCAAATTTTCGCAGATCAACTGCCTATTCATGAAG
>JAUZND010003055.1:0-12480 GCA_034780555.1 Coelogynopora nodosa
AATCGAATTATTTTTTTGAAAATTAAAATCGCTCTACAAGTCAAATTTCCGGTCAATCCGCTAATAGGAAGTTTTGGTTTTCCAGGAGGGGGGGCAATTAACCCCCCCCCTCCACGTAGCAAACCCTAAAAAGTATGTCCACGTACGAAGGGTTAACGAATGTTTAAATAACTTTTTGTAATCATTAATAACAAATAATTTTACTTATAAAATTAAATATTAAAATATCATCATTTTACTTAGAAGTTATTTTATTATAATGTGTTTGTGAATTTTCATTATATTTTTTTCATTAGATATCCCCTTCAGTGAAAACCGATTCTGTTTTGCGACCTTTATCTCAAGTCAAAACAGAATATTGCGTCGCTGACATGGTATGCTTAGATTCCAGTTGTGTAAGTGTTGATAATGTGTTTTTATAATTTTTATATCTGCGGTAGTTAGTATTTAAGCTTTTTAATGAAATGACAAAAATTGTATAGATAAGCATATTTTTAGCTCTAATTTATGATACCTTACATTTATTTATTTGTTATGCGGTAGTTAACACATAATTCTCAGCTGATTAAATAGTAATACGGCTCTCCTTGGCATTTAGCTGGACTAACCATAGCCATCCCAATAGGTGACTTTCAAACGATTGTTTTTTTAAATATCCATCAGTCAGATATTTAATAAACATTGAGATGACTTTCTAAATCTTTTCAACGGAATATAAAATTTTTAATTTGTAATCAGATCCAACGCTGATATATCAAATAACAATTTCGAAAATAGACTAATAGAGGAGAAATAGGTTAGAGTGATAAAATATGTATCTTTTTTGTACAGTTATATATTTCAAAATTCCTAGGGAGTTTTCGTTTTTGTAAAGTATTTAATCGGATGCCATTCTTGTTATAATGAATTTATCTCTGATGTAGCTGGGATATAACTAATCTTTTCAAAAATGTTTAATTTAATATATTTTTACTGGAATAAATAAAAAAGTTTTATAAATAAATGACGCCATTATTATGTCAGTTTTGATACGTGCATGTTATTTAGCGATATTTGGTGCATATTTACTTAATTGTTTTTCACTAGAGGCTAACTACTTTGGATTATGCTTTGTTTTACGACCTGTATGTAAACAGAAAGTTCTACTATTGACGAGCTATGTTCAAATGTTGCGAACCGTTATAGTGAAGTTAAAAAGGGTTGCATAATTATGCTTAATTGTTAACTCTACGGTAATTCATATATAATTTATTCTTAGACAAACTGTGATAATTAGATGAAATATTTTTTATTGTGTCAGTTATATGTATTGTATGTGACACAGTAAGTAATCATTTTTAGTTCCTTACCTTGTAAAATATTGGACCACTTATTAATTGTCTAAAACCTCGCTTACTTTGATTGTGACTTGCTCTTACTATATATCCTTATTTGGGTTCTGCGATGTATAATAATGTAGTCAAAACATTCATTAATTTTTCAGTACCACGTTAACATATTTTATGCATTGACCATATTTCGCGAATTATTTTACATATGGCATAAAATTGATATACATTTTTCAAATAGCTATTATTACTTTCATGGTAATTTAGGGATATTTTGATTAAAATCGTAAGATGCCTCGTACGTTGATTAATATCAATTTAATAAAATAAACTCTGTCGATTGTTTTTGTAGTAAAGTGTGCAACATTCCATTTTTTTAAAAAACGAATTGGTTAATCAAATCAACTATTATGTTACAATCAACTTAATGAACTCTTTCAATTTTGTTGATATTTTATTATGTGGAAATCTCGAAAACCAGTAAATTTTTGTATTAATAACAAGACGTAATTTTAGGAAGAACCCACAAAATATTTATAATAAAATGTATTTAAGACATCGACGTATTGTTCTCATGAAGATATATTATCATGTAGGAATTAACAGTAAGCAGGACAAAAGAGAACCACATTTTTGTAGAATAAAAAGTCCACTGAAGGAAGGGAGACAGAAGAGATGTACAACATAACTAAGGTGATAAGATTCAAAGAACCAGATAAATTACATGGCACGAGGGATCTGTGAAGGACAATTTGTTTACGCAACTAATAGGCCCGGACACTCCACTATTGTTAACACAAAAGAAAGTACCAGTATTATTTAAATGTACATTAATTTAAAGTAGTCCGGTTGGACTACTTTAACGTCTGGTTTGAAGATTTGAAGTACGATAAATCAATTTAGCACACCTAAAGTCGATATTATGTCTAGTATTAAAGGAATGAAAAGTAAGACTCTTATTTGAGTTGCATTTAAAGATATCAGCTTTATGTTCCTATATACATTTATCACAATCATTACATGGTATTCGTTCCACACAGACGTTACTCGAATATTTAGTATTAAGCTTCGATTAATTTGGGATACACGTTTATTTGGGATATTTAGAAATATAAAATAATTTTAATGATTTATTTATCGTTTATTGAAATAGAAGTTTAATACCAGAAGAAACAGAACATAATTTTATGTTTCAATTCAAATTTTAAATTATCGACAGGCTTAATTTAAAATACAATCGATTTATAAGGGAAAATAGAAAAGAAAGGTAAAAGTTGAAATAAGGAGTTTTGTGTTCAACTTTAAACCATAGTTTATTCAGTTTCCAAATGCTCAGGGAACAAGTCAACTAAGACAGGATAATTTTTTTATAACAATTACTACCATTAAAAGGGAAAAACTGTAATTACCAGAAAGCTGAATTAACACTAAACAGCATTCAACGTGAGTAAAAAGATAAGTATTGTTTTGGAATTTACAATAAATAAGGAAACTAGCTGGAAATAAATATATTTCTTTATATTTATATATTTATAAATATAGCTATAGATATATGCAGGAAAGAGCACAATTTTTAAAGAAATGTGTTATTGCTATGTCTAAGATGTGAATTATGAAAAATACCTATAGAGTGGAAAAGATGATTGGAAAGTGATTGAGAAAGTTTAAACGCAAGAGAATTACAAAAAGAAATTGTATGACTCAAGAGACAATTTCATGTAGGAATTTTTGAAAAGCCATACAAATGGGGTAAAAACAGCTGCGTATATTTAGAGAATAAACGTTTTAAATTAATATAATTTCTTCGCAATATATTTTAAGACAGAATTAAAGGAGACTACAATAAAGAAGATTTTAGAATATTAGTCAGTTAGAAATATAATTGGACTAATTTATTATAACAATTTATCACCATTATTTAACCATTAACATGTAACTTCAATAAACCTCTAAGTGGTTTTTATTATATTATTATATTTTTATTTTTATGTATTTATAACGCGCTGCATGTCTGAAGACGTCAGAAGCGCACAAGCAAAAATATTTTTTACAAAAATAATACAATACAGTATATCGACAAAACATAATACAATACAATAAATCGAACAAAAACAATACAAAAACACAACACAAAAAAAAACAATTTTGTGAGTAACTGTAAGAGATTGGATAGTGTGAATTGAAAATTGTCTCTTAGTAAGTGAGATATCAAAAAGTATAGAGTGTTCTAAGAAATGTGATATCTCTGAAATAATGCAAAATATCTTAAAATTTATATACCAAGTTTACAGCTATGAAGAATTAGGTATCTATTGAAAATGTTACGAAAATAGATTAACATTTCTAGTATTTGCTCTCAATTAATAAATATGTAGTCACATTGACCGCTACATTAAATACTGTTTCTAAATATGTATTTGTATTTTATAATTTTTAATAGTTTTTAATACATATTTACTTAAATATGTAGTATACTAGAGGCGACTATTTTTTTTTCAAAATAATATTTTAATTTTTAATATTATAGGTTAATACTGCTTCTGCTTATAGATTATCCTGTTCAGGAATGTGGTAACGCCATGTGTATTACTATTTGCCATCAACGTTTTATTTCAAGGAGGGGGAGGTTGTGTTTTGAAAAATATTTTTACTAAGTATCTAATTTTGGAAATAAGCTGGGACTAAACTTTTAGAAATTTAGTGCTATATCTGAAATATGTTGGACTATTATCATAATGTTAAGTTGTGAAAGTTTTCTGAAAACGACATAGACCGACTTTGACCTTATTATTAGATGAAAATGACAAAAAAACATTTTGTACAATCGTTTTCTTGTAAGTAACTGGACAAAGATGATTTTTTCCTAAATTCAAAATAAAACCCTTATTAATAGAATTAATAGAACATACAAATGTCTGCATCTCGTCACATCTTAAGTCGGCTCGTTTTCTTGTAGGAATTACATTAACAGAGGTGGGGCGAGATATATTAAAATGTTTGGATGGACTAAATAGATTCCCCATAGGAATTAACCAATTCATGGAGATATCGAAGAAAAATCTTTTAAAGTAATCACAATACACGTTTGTTGACAACATAAAAGTCATAAGCCCCGTTACCTTCCTAGGCTAAATGTTCGTGTGGACTGATATTTTTTTATTAAATAGATTGTGCTCTTACTTCAGTGACATCTAAAGGGGTGTTTGTCGATGAAAAAGTTGATAATTTACAAATGACTGAATGCCTTTCTTTATTTTATCAGAGATCACATGGCTTAGATTATGATTGTCTTTTGTCGCCCGTATCAGAAATGAAAACGGAATCTAGCAGCAGTCATCAGGTGATAAATGCAAATTAATGTTTATGCACAGACAGTGACATTTGTGGATTTGTATCTTCCTTTGTTTATCGATTCAAATTTTACTATTGACTATTTTCTTCTGTATCAAAAACTTTTTGAATTAGATAATTTCTAATTCGTCCTTTTCATTGTTCGAAAAGTGGCCTTTATAAATAAATAATATAGTTAATGAAAACTTGTTGATTAAAATGCACACGGAAATTAAATGTTTATAAATGTATATATAGTACCTAAATGTATTACGATTAGATATAAGTTAGGTCTGTTCATTTACTGTATAATGAGCTATTATTTGTTAAAATATTAAAATAATCTCATGTCATTCAATCTTATGGTTTATAAGTTCACTTCTTTATTGAAAATGTAAAACTGTTTCTAAACTGAGGAATATAATTTAGGTTATCAAATAAAAGTAAGTAAATTATGACAATATGTTGTTAACTGTAATTTGAAACAAAGTAATCAACAACTCTTCGTTTTCATAAACCTATATATATATATATATGTGATGTAATTTTACTAAAGACATCATATACATCATTTTTATAGATGCATTGTCTATTATTGCTTTACACTTTACAACCTAGCGTTACATAGTCATCGTTATATTTTCAGAGATCTGCTGCTCTGGATCACGAAGATAATTTACCACCTGCAACTGAAGTAAAAATTGAAATTTGTGATGATGATTATGATGAGTTAATATTTAGATACTCAAACAGCGAAAATAAAGTTAATTTGGCTTTAAAGTTTAAATTAATATTTAAATATTATGTAGAAAATTGCGCTTAAATTTGGTTAATATAGGGAGCAGGGGCTCTCTAGGAGGAATACTTGCAATGGAAAATTAGTAGAATGAGCAAACACTGTATATCTTACATTATTAAATAGATTTTCACAAATGTATTGCAAATATTCATCTTCTTTAGCACAACCTGTTGATGATTTTGAAGGGATTAAGTATCTAAAACTCTGCTTATTTCGATAGTAATACTTGTGGATAAGCTAGTGATAATCTGTGAATATTTAACCCTAGGTGTGTTTTATCCAGCAGGTGCCATATTTGAGAGAAAAATTATATTCTAAATTGTTATTAACTCATGCAGAGATATTACTATTAAATGACAAAGAAAAGGGTCTGAGATAATGTTACAAATTTAACAATTATATTCTGTCATAATCAGTGAATAATATGTTACACGATTAATACCACTAATGGACATCCGATCTGCCATTAGTAACGTTTTCATAATGAAAACGAGTGTATGTACTGCTGTCGTGTAATTAAGTTTCATTATTTTAATATTGAATGGCTGTGGATCCATGGCATCTATGTGCATCCATGGCTCTAGTCCTAACTATCTTTCGAGCCTTATCAAGCCAGCTCATTCTTCGACCACAACAACGTCGCTTCGATCGCATGACGCAATTCGGTTATTCCAGCCAATCGTCAAGGTCCATTCCTCGCGCGGAGCTTTTGCTTTCGCTGCTCCCACGTCATGGAATAAGCTTCCATCATGCCTTTGCCAAGTACAAGACCACGTCAAATTCAAAAAACAACTCAAAACTCATTTGTTTTCTCTTTAGGTTCTTGTAATTTGTTCTTTTCCCACATTGATTGTAATTTATTGCAGATTCTAGTGGCTAAATATATTATTATTATTATTATTTAGTATCTAAAAAGTACACGTGAATGTCTGTCTTTATGAAAACTTTGTCTCACTTTAAATCTTAAAATAATGTTTGGTCAAAAACGGTTGACAGTTTTAAACCGATTAAATATAAATTTGAGTGACTAATTTGTTTCTGTGAAACATCTATATAACTGACACTAATAAATGCTTATATTTATATTATTATTCATCTTGTATTTAATCTGTATACGATAATGCAAATTCTTTTGTAAGTATTAATTTATGGCAATCTTATCTCGGCTCACATCAAGACAAAAATATACGTTTAATTTAATAATTTCCGCGCATAATACTTAATTCGACAATTTTCTGTGATATTGTTGCTATTTACCTACTTTTGAATATTAATGAACAAATTGCTCGGTTGTTAATATATTCAATGTTCACGAGACATTTTAAAGAAACAAATTTCTGTTTGCATTAAACTGATCTGCATACTTTTCTGTTTATTCTTCAGACGTCAAATACCAAATACAAACCCTTCGAAAATGTCGTCCAAGGAAAATTAATGTATGACTGTGACATCTGTGGAAAGTCCTTTTCTCGATCTTCTGATTTGACGAGACATACTCGTACGCATACGGGGGAGAAACCATACAAATGCAACCTGTGTGGAAAGGCTTTTTCTGATCCTAGTCAGTCATCCAAACATAGTCGGACGCATTCTGGGGAGAAGCCATTCAAATGTAACTTGTGTAGTAAAGAATTTTCTGAGCCGAGCTACTTGACCGTACATATTCGTTCGCATACAGGAGAGAGACCATACATGTGTAATTTATGTGGAAAATCGTTTGCTGATTCTAGCAATTTGACAAAACACAATCGCACGCACACCGGCCAGAAAAACTTTAAATGTGATGTATGTGGCAGATGTTTCACCCATTCGGGCCATTTAAAGTCACATGGTCGTACGCATACGGGAGAGAAACCATTTGAGTGCATCTTTTGCGGAAAGGCATTCGCCCGTTATGACTGTTTGACGCTGCACTGTCGTACCCATACAGGCGAGAAACCGTTTCAGTGTAATATATGCGGCAAATCATTCGCGGCATCTAGCAAACTGGCAATGCATTCTCGTACACATGCAGACTAGAATTGTCTTTTAGTGCACGTTTTTTGTTGAAAGTCATTTAAGCATGATTCCAGGTGCCTAATCAAGCCAATATGCAACGTGACTCGATGCGAGATGGAAATTATTTTGCAATAAAATGTAGCACGAAAATTTACGTAGGCCAAAACGAAGCGACAAATTTAATTTTGAATAGAACTTTTACTACAAATATAGATCGAATTCCGATAAAACTTTGAAATTTATACTAAGTATAGACACATGGTGGTGTTATGATTTAATAATTTGAAGTCTATTATTTAAATTCATTGTGAATTCATCTTCAATAGTGTGAATCCTTATAAAAGACATTAATTGAAAAACAAAGATAGAATTTGTTATATGTATAGAACAGAAATGGTCAAGAGGACGCAATAATGCTGCATAGACTTTAACATGATTTGATATGGCTTTTCTATTATTTGTTGTATGGTAATATTGAATAATGTAAAATATTCGCAAAGAACGACAGTTAATTAATAATTATATCTGCGTTCATCAATCTGTTCTCAGAGGGCATTTTTCTCGACGCGTCAGTAAATAAAAGTTTTCTTCGTGCCTTGTTGCCTTGCGTTTAGTGTGAATCGTACTTAACAACAAAAGTAGTTATTAAATTGTTATGCATACATTTTTCAATTTTGGCTTCTGCTTCAGTTGTAGTATATCATAGACAGACAGTCGTTAGATTAATTTACATACAATGTAATTACTATAACTTATTAATAACTGTTTATTAATTTTTGGTTTTATTGTCTTTATTGTACTACAAATTGGAATTTTTTTTTGATGTGTTATTTCCTTTTATGAAACTGCATTTAAATATTTCTATTATTTTTCCATTAAATTATATTAGTATTTTAATTTATTTTCTATTGTTTGAATCATATTCATTTACTGTATTTGAATTAATTTTAACTTTTTATGCTTTGTTCCTTACTTCTTAGTTGATTATGATGTATGTTTGTAACATGTAATCAGTTTAGGAGACTATTTTTCTTAATTTGTCATAAATACTGGCAAATATTTAATTATCATTATTATAGAATAAAGATAATGATTTGTAATAAATATACCACATATGTATTTTGCGTAATAGGTACATAGTTCATACATAAAGTACGTCTCACTACATCATACACTGCATCTCAAATAGATAACCATTGTTATTAATACATTGTTCACATCGTTTGGGGAAATCTCGGAATGCATCCTGAAACATGCCGAGAGGAATTAATGCAAGTTCAGACGTGATTCGGTCTCCTAGCTCTTGAAGTGATTGAAATTGGACTCCTGGAGTGTAAACCATTTGTCTGACATTTGACCATAGGCAATAGTCGCAGACAGTGAGGTCGAAAGACCTTGCCCGACCATTCAATAGGCCCTCGGCGACTGGTCCATTGATTTGGTCTTTGTAAATGTTATATCTGCCTGGTCTGTACGGACGGAGTAATGGGGTGAGGCTCCGTTTTGTTGATGTGACATTTGCCCTCGTCGAGTAAAGTAGGGTACCACCTTTTCGTTTAGAAAGACGCAATATCTGTCCCCATTCATTGTTTCTCGGGTAATATTGAAAACCACAACACTTGAAAAGCTGATGCAGGCCCTAACAGTTAATGATAAAATCTTTCCTGGATTAAAAACATTATCATTCAAGCTGAACACACACTCGTCAGAAACAGATATTTTGCAGAGGATAGCTCGGATCGACGAAGACCGACGATCAGTTTTTTGAACAGATTTGTACGGCTGTATCTTATCCTTCTTTAGAATGCGGCATACGCAGACGTTGTCTGGGAGACAGTTAACTCGAATCATAAAAACGTAGAGTGGAAATGGGGGCATCCTTTTGAACAGTTCCACGACAGCATCAGTATTTTCATTATCTGATGCTCCGACAGGCTTGCTGGTGTGATGACGATGTTGCACAAGATTACCAGTTTCCAGCAATTTATCTCTCCAGTTGACTATGCGTGGTTTGTCTTCTTAGTGCTTTTTTCTCAAATTTGATAAGAAATTGCTGTCCATATATTTCCACTCTCATCTCTAGCCCATGTCGTAATTGGAATTTTTCGCGTAAGGTGTATTCAATCTTATTTCATTAAATCAGACTGATTGAATGTATAATTCGTATATGAATATCTATAAATCTTTTAATTGGAAAAATGTGCGCCATTGATTGTATTCACCAGTATTTATAATTCACCCTGTATTAATATGTTTCTTAATTTGCATTTTATGTGTTTATGTAGGTGCTATTTAAAAATGTTTAATTTGTTTTCAATGATTATAAATGTGTAATTTATTTGAAAATCAATTAATTAAATGTAGCAATTACATTTTTAGTGACTGGAGCCTTGCCTACAATAGTTGGTGTTTTTTTCCGTCTTTTTTCATTAGACATGGATACTGTACTATATTTAATGTTATCATTTCTGTATTCCATTATAAATAAATAGTTTTACAATATATCTTTTGTTTTGTTTTTTATACTTACATAAGATATTTAGGATTATTAAAATAATGAATATTATTCCATTATTTGTTTTGTTTTCTATTATAATTATATATGTTTGTCAACTAAAATGTTTTAATTGATAATTTGTTAGACATAAATATATTAAATATGTTTAATATACAATTAACTCGGAATATTTGCACAGGTATGAGTGAGGAATTCTTACCTCAACGTCCGCTAGTACTATACAGAATTTAAATATTTCTTTACGTTGGTAATATTATATTCTAACAAGTGTATGTGTGATATATTTTAACATTAATATAAAAATAATAATATCATTTTATTGCACTTTATTTGAATTTGTAAAAGCCTAAATTAATTTAAAAAATTTGTTCGACTTTGCTTTTCGAATATGTTAGCATCTTTTACGATAGATATTTGATTTGTGTCTTCTTTACCGGTTGTTTTACTTTGGTCTTCATGACATAAGTAACCCTAACAGTTTACTGTTTTTTGTCATTAGCATATTTGTTCGATTGTTATGTTTATTAACCCTTCGTACGTGGACATACTTTTTAGGGTTTGCTACGTGGAAGGGGGTAACCTGGAAAACCAAACTTCTTATCATCCGATTAAGCTGAAATTTGGTATATAGATACTTCATAAAGATTTGTCAATCGTATTTTATTTTCAATGAAATTAACCATTTTTATGACCTGATTATGTCATAAACTCCAGTTAGGAAAGCTATGAGAAAATAACCATATTATATGCTATATATTGACCAATAAATGCTATAACTTTTGTTCATTGCAATCAGTTGACTTGATTCTTTTTGCATCTGATTCTAGATCACAACATTTTTATTTGTTGATATTTTTTGTAATTTTACTACTTATACAAATAAGCTATAAGTAGTATAAATGCAATTCGAGTATTATTTTAAATTGCTGGTTATTTTTTTAAATAATTTTATTATTCTGGTTTAATGGATATACTTTACGATAAATTTATCTTTTCTATTGATGTTGCAAGTTTCAGCTCCTAATATCTTCGGCAAGTATGAAAACCCAGGGCGGGAAGGGGTATAAAAAAATGGATCAATAATTAAAAAAATTCAGTTCGATAGAAGTATTTTAGCCACTGAGTAAAAAAATACGGGTCATAGTTCAGGTTTTATAGTTCAGTCAAAAACTTAATTAAATAAAAAAAAAATTAGCATTCCCCTCTTCTACGTATGAAGGGTTAAAATTAATTTTTAACTTTTTAGTTAACTTTTAATTTAGTTATTCCCTATCACGTGTTCTATTATTATTAAAAAAATTTCAATAATTTTTTTGTTGGTATGTTTTGTATCGATCACATCTAATCAACTAGTGAGCACTATACTATATAATCCATCCGCCACGTGTATCCCTATTTGCTACAAAACGATGGTGGAGAAGTTTTACCGAAAATATCATTCAACATGTTATAATTCCTGTAATTTTGTAATGATTTCTTAAAAGGTTTAATCAGATGATAACATGTTTGTGGGTAATATGTTTGGACAATTTATAAAAATTTTAGAAACTGTTATAATAAAGAAATTTCCAGTTTCATAATATTTTTTATAAATTTCAATATTCCTAGGTATATGACTACTTCCATACATGGTGAACTCTGCATTGTTATGTCAATTATATGTTAATGCAATTTGCAAATATTTTCTAAACTACTTATTGATTTAATGCGAAGAAAAAGTGTATATTAAGGCAATAAAATTTACTTAAGTATGTTTACCAGATATGAGTATACAATGTTTGTATTTTGAGTAAAATACTTCGAAAGGACGTTTAGAGACTTCAGTGTACACATTCCAGTTAACATTGACATAGGGATTCTTGAATACTGTATTTACGCCTGCTAAATGGGGGTAATATTAGCAATAATAGGTACCATTAACGTTATCAACGTGTCTAATGACATGTTTAGGTTGAATACATTCAGGTATAATTTCACGTAGCTATTCATTATATTCCATACATACTGGATGACATCCAATGAGTTCTAGAAGATTTGAAAAATATGTTGACCATAGTTGACCTAATCTGCAAATATATTAAAAAAATATACATAACTGAAAACGTGTTACGTGACCAACAATTTCAACATTCCTATAGCCTCTTCGTACTTAATAAATGTACTGTAAAAGAAATATAAATACATTTAGGAACGAACTTTTTAAGAGATATACATTAAGAATAGTGCTAAATTTAATCTTTTCGGTAAATTTGAATGTTGTCGAACATGACAACAATATGATAAATAAAATGTATAAGAAAAGCTGATCCTGGACATATTATAGCTTAACCCTTCGTACGTGGAGGGGGGAGTATGCCTAATTTTTTTTCAAAGAAATTAAGTTTTTGATTGAACTATAACACGTATGACCCTGATTTTTTTACTCAGTGTCTAAAATACTTTTATCTAACTAAAAAATATAAAAGAAATAATTTCGAATATTTTAACATACCAGAAAAAATAGTGTT
>JAUZND010003056.1:0-12480 GCA_034780555.1 Coelogynopora nodosa
AATCATACATTTGAATTTCTAGGCAAGATTTGCCTTGCGCTACGCGCCGGCAAATCTTGCCTGAAATTCAAATGTATAATTCCTATATTACTGCCTTACTAATAATAATAATGTGCATAAAAAACTATATATATATATATATATATATATATAGTTGAGACATTTATTTAAGACTTTCTAAAACTAACTAAAAAACTTACAAATTTTGTAAAGAAATAAATATAATATATTTTATACAAAATATGTTTCATCTGAATAAATTGTAACTAATAGATATTATTATTGTTTATTTTTGACCTATATAAGTGAAAATTTAGTTACACATAAATACACAGATGCTAACAGAATTGTTTAGAGATAGGCTTCACCAATTATTTCAAGCCGTAAAACAACATACTCTTCTTCTTTCAACATTAGTTGTATCATTTCCTCAATAAATTTATAGATAGACCTGTACCTGCTATCTTAACTATAATGAAAAATGAAAATATGCACATTTTCCTTTTTATAAAATATGCATTGAAGGATTTTTTTGCTAAAAAGGTCACCAGATTTATTGCATCTCAGAAAGAGTTATGGAAAGACTAAACTTGAATAGCTATATTTAAAAATATTATAACAAGAATTTGATTTCCTTTTCATTAACATAAAATTTAAACACTACATAAGGTCCCTTCAATATTGTAACAATTTCACTATAGAAAATTGGGGCTAAACCATATAAGTACTAGATGATATACAAAGTGTAATTATAAGTGTATAAAAACTCAAGTGTACATATAGAAATCGTCAAAGGTAGTTTTTTCAATTAACGCTATTTAATCACAACTTAGTTTGGTAAAATAAGCAAAGCAAAACTAAATTTAAATGTGAATTTATGAATATAATGTATTCAATATTAATATAACAATAAAAAACGGGTATGACAAACTATATAAATATTTTAATGTGGAATATTATACTTGCTATAACTATTAATAAACTTAAATTACAATTAATGAACCTATACTGTTATGCTTCTAGAAGTATAAGAAATATTATGAATAACTTTATTTATCATTTCAAAATATAACTATGACATAATATAACACAGTCATATTTATAACACAATATAAAATATAATGTGGCATACTTATAAAAAGATATTATATTTATTATTATAATTAATAATAAGTAATATATTTTTGATAGTTATATATAATTATTACTTTTATATTATCTTTATAAACAAATGTATTGTTTATTCTTTTCAATGAGACTTGAAATATGTGTTTTGATATATAAACTATTTAATCTACACTAAAGGAAATTTTTTTCAATAAAATATTGTATTAAAAATAATTTACTTGTAATAGGATTAACTTATCAAGTTTATAGAAGATTGTATATCAGGGAGTTCACAATATATCCATAAAAAAATTAAGTACATTTCATGTACATTTTCAACAAAGATCAAGTATAAATTAAAAAAATTATAATACTATTTATTAACAACTATACTCAAAACTGAAAATAAAAAACAGAATACAATAAGTTAAATTTAAAGGATGAAAAGTGTCTTTAAATAAATATACAATATAAAATGAAATTCAACGTTCATTATTCAAAATTCAAGTACACTATCCAAAATTCAAGTATACATTTAAATTTCAAGTACATGTTTGGGGGGGGGGGTTTAGTAGAATCGTCTACTGCATATGGCGAGACATTTAGGTGAACCTTTAGATCACTGTGTAATACAGTTTTTTTTTGGTAATTACTAGCTAAGAATGCATCTAAAGGCATTTAAAATTATCATATATGGATTTTTTTTTATTTCTTCTAAATAAGGAGTTTTTACCTATAATGCAGTTTTAAAAAAATGGAAATCAGATCATACAATTCTAATATCATTGCAATACCGCCCTAGTATATAGTTCTTTTACATTTGATTATTAAAATATTTTTAACATAAACCTGTATTAAGAAAAAGCTATAAAAATGTTATAATGTAATGTATGTATATGAGTATATTGTATTTTAAGATACATTTATGATTCAAATATATAAATATAAATTGACAAAAAGTGATATATTATTTTTGTCTAATCCCCTTTGGGATTATAATCTGCAACTAATATATATTATAATTAATTAAAAATATATATATATTCACATTTTGTTATACCAAATATGAAAAAACTACTTTTTATGTGTATAAATATAAATGCCATAATAACCAGTTACTATTTATTATAAGTAATTTTTTACAATATATTGATCAAATATGTGTCAATATATGAATTCTAGATAGGTAAAATATTATGCTTATAAGGAATTTTTTTATTGTCTTATTTAAAAATGGTTTAGGGCTAACAATAGTTTAATTGTACCGTAAACACTTCTGCACTCCACTCTAAATATACCACAGTAAACTCCACTAGCTAACTTTGTAATTGGTGTCTACCTAGTAGTGCTATTTTTAAAATTATAATCATCCTACTGAAAGCTATTACATAAAATGTCAAGTATGAAGGAAACATGATTACTTTTCCCATATTTTTAACAATTTCTATATAAAGGATTTGTATTCTGTAAATGACTAGTGTGATCTTTATTATCTATTATAACTAGATAAAATATTATTAGGTAAAGTTTAGAATGTCTAAGTCATATAATATTTTTAATGATCTGTCAAAACAACACAGCAGTGCTTTTCCCTATCTTTATTATTTTGCTGATTTATTCAAAACAAAATCAGATGACTAACTAAGTCTTTTTTTAAAAAGGAAAGTGTCCTGGCACCTAGAATTATATTAATAAAACTTGAAAGGCAAATTTATTGTTAGGATATCAATTAGAAAGTCAATTGAACCTGCATGAGACAGTGAATTGCACCACATGTGTGTGCTTTATAAAGATTAACTATAAATAATAATTTTCACTCTAATTACATTAAAAGTATGCTATACATCTTACTTTTTACATAACTTAAATTTGTTCACATATCACAACAAACATCCCATATTTAAAAATGGAGGTATAGATATAACTGTTCAAAAATACTAATATTTTGAATCTCTTGATTAATTTTGGTTCAATACTTTATAATTATAACATGGGCTCTGAATATTTTATCTATTAGAAAATCAAAAAGTATATATGAAGAGTATATAATGTACAAAGTAGTTTCTGAGCTATTGGGATATGCCACTGTTGTAGGACCACCCCATTCTTGTATAATGAAATGTGCAGGGGCTCTTTGTTGAACTGGGTATCCAAATTCGAGAAAATTACCAATGCAGCTGACTAAATTGTGTCCATGTTGTAATTCCATAGCTGATCCTCTTTTTCTGTTTCTTCTTCCTCTTCAATTTCTATAAAAATGTTGTCATCATCATCATATTCTTCCTTATTTCCATATTTGTTTATCTCTCTTTGTAAAATATAAAATATACCTGGTTGTTCTATTACAAAATAATATTCTAATCCTGAAGTATTTCTAGCTCTCAAAACTTGGATTTTTCAATAGTTAAAAATAGACTCACAAAAATTAAACTAAATCAAAATAAAATATTACTCATAATCAAAAACTAATTAGTGAAAAATTGTTGTTATAAAATAGATGTAGAATGATAATGATAAAAATGTGATTTGTATTTTATTTACAGATAAATATATTTATACTTTAAATATTTTTTAAATTTAATATTGACTACTCTGATTTTTTCAGGATTTACAGAAAATACTCTCACAATAAAAGTTAGTTATTGTCAGTGATATTCATGAAACTTTTATATGTAATATTTTTTAATTGTTATCAATCATTATATTTGTAATGGCATGAAATGTATAAGTATTAATCAGTAAGATTTACTGACTGTACGAAAATAAAACTGTAATGAAATATTGTAGTCAATTAATAGTATAGCAGTTACTATAATATGCTAGTAATATTTATACTTATTTACTATTATAACACACTTAGTCCTAATTATTTATAATTATAAATTTAAAAAGTAATTTTTTATGTAATTAAATATTCATAATTATATTTAATTATAATTTTTAAAAGAAAACATTTTAAATATATATAATAATATAGTTATATATTAACAGTTTAAATATGTTCCTAATCCATATGTCTTACTATTTTTTATAGTATAAAGTGATATAGTCAGTATAGTCAGTGATTACACACTATGCTATGCAGTATGCACTGTAACTACAGAAAGCACAAATATTTCAACAACTAATTATGTAATTTTAAAAAGTAATTTTTACAAACCCAAGGTAATCTTGTTGCAAAGCATTTATCGAATCATTTGCAGCTCCACGTATAGAAGAAGGGATGAAAGAAACTGAATGATCATCTCCCAACAAAGGCTCCCTTTCTGGGGTCGACATAATTCAAATTATGCGCTCATTTGAAGTTTACATATGTGCTTCAGAAAACAATTATTACTATGGTTATATTTATGCAACGAAAAGCGTGTCCTACACATTAATGGACCATTACCAATGTAAAATACGTCATCATTAGACAATGGCTTAGGTAACTGAACGCTAAAACGGACATGACATTATTTTAAAAATATCGAAGGGTCAGTTCTATTTATCAAAAAATATTGGTAGGTATATCTGTGGAAATGACTTTCTATGTAAATGGCCATTAAAATATTACGTAACGCGATTTTAGCCAATTTTTGGTACCACTTTTTATTCATCAATATACTTTAGACGATGTTTCAAATATTTTTTTAATGAAGAAATTTTAAACAAATTTGAATATATGTATATGGGTTTATTCAGTACATTTTCTCTTTGTATACTATCATATGTCAACTGATTGCATATTCTAACCCTTGGCAGTATTATGTAAATGGGTTTTTAATTATAGTTATGACAACAAGTTTATTACTCTTCACCGTAACGATTAAACGTTAAATAAAGAAGGCGATTAATCGCTAAATAACGAAGGCGATTAATCGTTAAATAATGAAGGCGATTAATCGTTAAATACAAAGGCGATTAATTTTTAAATAACGAAGGCTATTAATATTTAAATAACGAAGGCGATTAATAGTTAAATAACGAAGGTGATTAATCGTTAATTTCGTTAGTATGCTTCAAATATTTATTTAATTTATAGATATAGGAAATATTTTATATAGACGCTAAAAGGGATTCGACGTTTTTCCTCTAGCGACTGATTGGAAAGAGGTAGGACCTATCTATAATATCTAACTGTATCCCCACTGTAAGCAATAGAGATTTCATATGCATTTCGTGGTGAAATCGCCCCACTCTACCCTATATTAATATAGTATTCATCGTATGTATACGCAAACTCAGTATTGGTGTTCAATGCAAAAAGAAAAACCACAATAAAATTTAAGTTTATTACAATTAATACAAAATATCCGAGCTTTCACCTTTCATCAAGAAGGCATATTCATGGTGTGAAAATTACAAAAACTGTTTAACAGATTATTATAAATTTAAATATAATATGTGAAAAATCATCAGCCAATCACAGGTTGACATATACATAAAAACACATCTCAATAATATAATTACAAGCAAATACCAGATAGATACAAAAATCAAAATCGATTAAGTCTAGACATATACAAAGCAGCTATAGTTACCACAAAATTACAGACGTGTAAATTACAAAAGAATGTACTCGTATAATAACAATGGGTTTAAACAAATGAAATAATAATAATAAATGTAATGTATTACAGAATGTGGAAAAAATAATTAATGTTACAGAATTGAGAAGAAGTTTACTTAAATTAGCATTAAGGGGATAGAATCCGTTATTTAGATTGACAACATTGGATTTGTTAACACAGATAAAAGCAGATTCAATTTTTTTAAAGATTTTCTAGTATTACATTTAAAAATTAGGGAAGCGTTTTTAAAATCAGGAGAATGACCTATATTAAGAGAATGATTTGAAAGGTAATTATTGGCTTTTAAATTAAAAACGTTAGATTTGTGTTCTTTTATTCCGATAGCTAAATCTCTGCCAGTTTCACCTATATAGAAAGAATTACAATTAAGACAATTTATTTTTATAAACACCTCCGTTCGGATTATATAATTAGAAGAAAGTTTATATTAGATTTAAGAGTGTTAGGGTAATTAAAGACAAGTTTAGAGTTAGAAAACCTAATAAATAGTTTGTTAAAAGAAGTATTTAAGCTATCTAGAAAAGGTACAGATAATATATTCTTAGTAGAAAAATCTAATTTGTTAATACGCGGATTGTGGAAAGATTTTCGAGCCCGAAACAAGGCTATATTGAGGAGAAGGTTAGGGTAGCCTAGATTTCTAAAGGAAGAACAAATGTATTTAATTTCGTCATCGACAAACTGAGGACTACAGAATTTTAAAGCACGACGAAAAAGATTCTAAACTATATTTAATTTTATGTTAGGGCTATGGAAAGATAGAAAATGTAGGTACGAATCACTTTGAGTAGGTTTGTGGTAAATGTTAAATAAGGGAAGAATATAATTTTTTAATCGGGACATCTAAAAAAGAGATACTATTATCAGATTCCCATCCAAAAGTAAATTTTAGAGACGGGTATAACGAATTTATGTAATTTAAAAAATCATTAAGATAAAAAGAACTATCGACAAAAGCTAAAACATCGTCTACGTAACGTAGCCAAAGTTTAGATTTAATTCCAACAAAATGGGGGAGCATTTCAAGTTCGATATTGGTTAAAACTGGAGAGAGAGAATTTCCCATAGAGAAACCGTTTTTTTAAATAAAACTGGCCATTAAAATTAAAAAAGCTATTCTTAGAGACCAAAAAAAGTATATCTAACTAACATGTTTATCATTTTTCATACAATTTTAAAACTACCAACAATATTGTTATTATGTTGGTTGTGTTTAGTCTACTGTATTAGTTTGAGTTATTGTCATAACTGATAAAATATCCTAAAAAACATAAAACGCTTATATAATAATGAAGATGGAAGGCTAAAAGTGAACTGCAAATATTAAAGACAAAAATAGCTAAACAAATTATTAAAAGTAAACATACTACGATTTCTAAAGTAACACAAGAATAGAGAATAATGCTAATGTAATATAATGTCTTGAAACTCTAAGTATCTGTAATTCTATTAAATTTGCTTTTAATATGAAACCTATTGTCTGAGCCTTAGATAAAAAAAGTAAGTATCTCTATATATTTTCTCATTGATAAAAAATATGTTGTTGATAGTTATATTTTAAAAACAGTAATCACAAAACGTACATTGTTAGGTATATGAAAAATTATTACAACGTACAACCTTAAATTTGTGTAATAATTTATTATAAAATAGCTGACTATACATTAAATAGTTTCTCCTATACAGTACGTATAAACAGTTCTAAGCGCTTTAATCACATCTAACAATTGAGTATTAGTAGCAAAAAATAATTTTTATAATGTGAAAAATCTTTTAATATTGGTTTGTAGACCTTCTGTTGATAAGTCAACCTTGCAAGTATTTCTATTACAAAGTATTTCTGCATGCAAGTCAACCGCACAATGCGCATGTCATGCAAATCAACCAACAAATTAAAATTATGTGAAAATGTTCTTATCTGATTAGACACCAGAAGACAACTCGAGTTGATGTTCGAGATTGTAATTAGGGAGATCGGTCTATCTTAAGAAGTATAACAATGACAATGATATTCGTAACACCACTTGTCAAAAATACTAACTTCAAAGTGCAAGGTGGAACTCCGGTGTTATTTTAAATATACCCCAAAATGTCATTAATGACGGTGAATAGACATTCAGTAAATGACAGTATAAAATATAGTCATTGTAAGGATTTTTCTAAACATTTTACATTACAGTATACGACAGATAAACAGTACAAACTATTCGGTGAGAAATTGTATCACCCTTGTTAAATTTATAAAATTAATTTAATTATATTCAATTAAAACCAATCTCAATTCTCTTTCTATAGAATTACAAATACGCACAAATTGTTTTCGAATGAAACATTTTCTGCAAGTGCATGAATGAGAGTAACATCAAAATCGATCAAAACAAGCAAGATTTTGTGTAATATTTATTTGGTTTTAGAAGGGGCGCATTAAGTATTCATCAATATATATTAGTTATTATTTTACTGAATTGTTGCGAAACTCATGTAAAACTTAAATCTAAACAACATTTCATAAATTGATGTAAGCTGATGACGTCACAATGAGGTTATAGACGAATTTGAACTTCATTTTCGGATTCCTTGGTATCACATTCCTATATAGGTCTGAATAACATTTATAGAGTCTAAAACGCACTGGTAACGAGATATCGCTCTCTGATACTTCAAAGGTATCGCCATTTTGAATTATGCTAATTAATATATTTGCCCTGCCCGATTTCGGCCGAATTTGGGTATAGTGATGTCCCATGTATGTCTAAGTGAATACAACTGCATTTGTTTCTTTTGCAATTTGTTTCAGGTAAAAAGTTATTATACGCCGCCTTATATATGTAGTTCGAGTCAGTTCAGTCCTAATAAATGCTGACGTATTGCTGCTTATAGCAGGGCATGCTTGAGATACATACATATATAGATTAACTTACATTAATTAAAAAATAATAGATAAAACAAAAACAAAAACCTCTCTATAGAGCATTAAATATACATTGTACATAACAATAGCCCCTAAGAAGGTTTCACAAGGTAAATGCTTTATTAATGCTTTATTTATTTATTTATTTATTTATTTAATATGCTTTATTAAAGAATTGAGGCTCAAATCAATGTGCAATTCGAGTGTTAAATCAGACTCTATCTCAATTAACATCATATGTAAGGTCAAATAAATTCAATATGTCATTCTTTCCACTGATATAGTTAGCCAGTTACACTGCTATAAATGTTTCGTACAGTAACTACAAACAACCAAATGTTGTACTTATTAAATATGATAGCCCCAATAAATTATTAGTTATATTTGAATCGTAATTAGTTAAATATTTGTTATAATTAGTTTTTTATTAGTTATAAACATAATATTTATAATTCGTTACATATTATTTTTGTTTAGACATACAATGTATATTTGTTATAATTTGTAACAGTAAACAATGATCATTTTGTAATTAAAAATTAGAATTTCATAAAAGACACGTTGATAAACCAATAATAAACCAATTACATTTATCAAAACATAATCTAGCTGGAAGTCAATATTTACTTTTCGTTTGTGTTTTAGAAGATATAATTGAAGCACTACATTGGCGTATTAGGTTAGGTGCATTCTAACTAGTTGTGGATTTATAACAGGTGCTCTCACACTATTTTTGCATTCCCCATTTGTATCGGTAGTTTTTACAACTTAAAGAAAATTAATTAAAACAAATAAGCGAAATTGAAGCAGTGTATTTACTAAGTCTCGTCAAAATGTTAAATACATATTTGATCTATAAATGTGCAAACTTATTTGAAATATATTATTTAATCCTTGTTAAAGTGAAACTTTCGCACAAAATATATAAAACTCTAACTGAACAGGTGATTACGTAAGAAGTTTCTATTTTAATTATATTATAAGTAGTTTACGTATATTTTATACAAACGAAACAAAACCGTTACAGAATTTGAATAATATAAATAATATGATAGAATTAGAATAAGAATAAAAATTAGAATTAGAATTATAGGTTTATACCGATCTAATATTCATTGAAAAAGCAATTATTGATAAAAATGTACTAACACTGTGTTTAATACACAAACATGATTGTTTTTGGGCTTTTGATTTTTGACAAAACTTTTTTGCCAATAAAATGCTCTAATATATGTCAATCCAGTGGCGCCCGTAGGATTTTAAAAACTATACGCACTCCGTCTAGGTGGCACCAAAACTAATATTATAACATATACAAAAATCCCACCAAATTTATTATCATATTACTAAATGTGTATAAATGTAGTGTTATGTACATAAAGATACAGAAATACAACACGGTAATTTAACCGTTCAGGGGAGCATTCAATTTGTATTCAATTTCTAAAAAATATTATACGCAAATGCGTATAATGCGTATGTCTGCGGGCGCCACTGTTATATGTCAATCTGTGTGTACATCAATATATATATATATGTTTATTTTACAGAAAACAATATACCAAATTATCAAAATAATGGGATGCGGATCTGTTTTAATTTGTATTCTTGTCTTCACCACCACCTATACATCCGCTTGCTTCACAAGAAACTGTCCACCTGGAGGAAAGCGCTCAGTGTTTTCTCAGTTTATGCCGACTAATATGGTAAGTTGAATATAATTAACTGCATAATTGTATATATCTCGAAATAAATGAAACCTCGAAGAAGTCACTCCCGATAAAGAAAATATATGAATTGTTTTTAATTTATTTCAAAATGTAAATTATTAAGTTAATTAAATAATAGATATAGAATGCGATACAATTATTGTAAGGCAAAACTTCAAAATTCAATTAGTAAAAAATGAAATTGTTGTTATTTTGTTACTATGCATTTTTTATATCAACTCATAAAAAGCTTTTAAATTGGTTATATTTTATTCAATGATACAACATGAATTTCATCAAAAAATACAACATGACTATAATTTATAAAAAGCAGAATATTAGATAACAAATCAATATGAAACGGAATAAACAAATTCACTAATATTTTATTTTAACTAAACATATAAATGTTTTACGCATTTTGTTGTATAATTTTCATTTTCAAATGTTTGTATATATATGGTATATGTATTAGCCGGCCCGATATCTTATTATTAGCCGGCTTAACTGTACAACATCCCTGTAAAAAATAGCATAAATAACAGAATGATTTTAGAATTTAGTTTTGACAAAGTATATTATACAATTATAAGTAGTACATGTCGCTAAATATTACACATACACATTTAACATTTAAGTGTTATTTAATTATTAAATTTGTAAAAATTATCTATATTTGAATCAAGGAAGAAAAAAAGTTTGAATATTCT
Source organism: Coelogynopora nodosa (assembly GCA_034780555.1). NCBI lineage: Eukaryota > Metazoa > Platyhelminthes > Proseriata > Coelogynoporidae > Coelogynopora > Coelogynopora nodosa. The sequence goes on from JAUZND010003056.1 coordinate 11,012, forward strand.
TTTGACTTTTGAGGGTTTCTATATTATTTAATAAACAATATATGGCTTTTTTATTAGAATATTGTATATATATAATATAACCAAAATATGAAAAATAAAATACTAAGTTATGAATACAATTTCTGCTTAATACAATCACTGCCTAATCAGAATGTACTTATTGCAAAGCAATGAGTATATTTATCATTATTAACCGAAAATGAAGGTAGTTTATACTGCATATATTTTATTTTAAATAACGTCGAGTATGTACAACTAATAAGTATGTAAATGTACCAAAAACATTTAATATGAATTTATTGTTATGATAATTTCATTAATAAATTTATTAAATAATTGAAATAGAATTAAAAATCAAGTAAACTCTAGTATACTAAAAACTAATTTATTTCATAATTAAAAAATAGTGATGTATGGCAGACCAAAGGGTTTAGTGTAAAAATTTCTTTAGATTTACGATTTAAACGAGGTATAACTTGCAGACCTCGACGTCAGAAAGGTTTAACTCGAGGTCTGCAAGAGTTACTTCGAGGTCTGCAATATTTACATCGAGGTCTGCAAGGTTTACTTCGAGGTCTGCAAGGTTTACCTCGATGTCTGCAAATTATGCCTCATTTAAATTGTAAATCTTAGAGATTTCTACACTGAACGTTAGGTCCGCCAAAAATGGAGATAACGATTCACAGTGAAATATATTTCTCTATAGAATGATACTCTTACAATTGTAAAATGTCGAGATAGAAATATTTTACATTTAAATAAATATTATGTTATATAGACACATATATTTATATTATCAAATTTTCCTACTTTTCCCAATGTTAGTGGCATTGGTGACTTTTTGCTTATTTTATATTTTCACATGTTTTGCGTCTAATATTTATCAATAACACTTTTTATTGAATTTAGTGCCCAAAGTGTTCTAATGGACAAGGACTTTGTGTTGCTCCTGGTATTTGCTGCGGACGGCTGATTGGCTGCCAGATGGGTGGTTCAGCCTTTCTTGAGTGTTCCAATCAATTTAACCGTAAATTTACGTGTAATCTTGATACTGCCACCTGCGGACGTCGCGAAGAGGGACGTTGTGTTCATAAAGGGATCTGCTGTATTCAAGGTACCGTATATAACACATTTCTGATGATTCTGACAATAATATACTAATAAAAATAATATACTACATGCGCAGATACATGCAGAGGTGATAATATGTGACCTGTACACCGTTCCCTATTAAAAATATATTTCAATCTTTTCGAAATAGTGGGATTTTTGCCCTCTTATAAAACGTATATTATACTACGTCCCTTGAAATTTGTCAACGTTATTTGCAATCGTTAACTAAGCAAAACAATGATATAATGTGTTCAACTGACAAACGTTTTTGAAATCTAGGGGAGAGGTAGCCCAGTCGGTTAAGGCGCTGGTGATTTAGTGTGAAGGTAGCGGGTTCGAATCCCAGCAGTGTACCT
>JAUZND010003057.1:0-12480 GCA_034780555.1 Coelogynopora nodosa
CTAAAAGGAAGAAAGTCTAGATGTGTAAAGAACTGTGTGAATTTCTTAACGTTACTTATATATTATATATGCATATACATGAAATATTGTATAAGATACTCATAATACGCACCATTATGGTGACAAAATAAAAGGTCAGAAAAATGTTCGCCGCTACACGGCTTGGCTCCGCGGATAGTGCGATAGGTGACTGTATTTCCTTATTTTATAGAAAGGACCAAAATCATGCCTGTATTACAGAGCATTGCATTGTATTATAACTATGCACTTTATTTATAAACATTTCTTTGACAAAAAAGGACACTAATAGTATACTTACATACAGCTGGCTATTTCACTACTGCCTTTGTGGCAGAACAGTCCATGACCATTATATTCAAAATTCGTTTAGTAATATGTGTTTGACTTATTTAACTAACTGACCTATGGTATCCATATTTCAAAATTTCGATGGTAATTATAAAAAAATTTATGTTATATTTTTGTATTGATAATCATAATTATCTGGTTATTTATTATTATTTGTTTTATATACAAATAACAAAATGTAAGTTGTTGTGAAAAATATTTATATGATATTCATTATTTATTAGATCAATATAATTATTGTAATTTATTTATATTAACCACCTAAAACATGGAACATTTCATGCCGATTTGTTCTAAGTGGACGGCTAACCAGATCAAACACATTGATGACACCTCTCTCACACCTCTACTCAACACGTTGGAAATACAATTGCAATTCCTTATGGAGAACGCGTTTGAGCGACCGCGCCTGGGATCTACGCCTGAGGCAGCGAAGAAGAAAACAAGCATATTTAGCATTTAACACTCACATCAAAGCGGTTTAATTAATTTATAACCATCGCTTATCATTTACATTCACTTATTTTAATTCAGATATTTTTAATTTGCTACTATCAATAATGTAATTCAAAAACTTTTTATAAAATTGTATGACAGTGAGATAGACTATTTTATTGATTATTTTAAAGATTTATTATTAGATTTATTGTACAAAATAAAGCTTCAACTAAAGTCAACTGATCCAAAACTTGTTACAACCTTTTCTAAAAAACGACACTCCGCAACAACATCAAAAGAACTGTAATGGAACTCTTAAATTCAGTTATACCGGATTTAACACAAAAGTATTTGGACTACTGGTTTGTTTTTTTATGACACTCAAAGTTAGAAAGTCTTTTCAAAGTTTATGAAAAACTTAAATACATAAATGAACGCTTCCCAATTAAATTACCCGTGTCATTCAAATATTTCATTGCTGCTGTGAGGAGGAAAGACGGCTCTAAGTATGCTCCCAGTATTTTAAAATAAATATTTAAAATATTATGTCAATAAATAGATTTTTAAAACTTGGTCATTCTTTATTGATATATGCTTTTCTGAAGAAAAATAATATTAGATGCTGCAATGCATATTAATGCTCGAGAATATAAAGTTGCTGTTACAAAATGAAGTGAACAAATATATAATGCCGGTGAAAATTAATCGTATGATAAAGGTGTTGCTTAAGCTCAAATTGAGAGCATTTACAATCTGCTCTTATTTTTTTTCTCGATATCCATTATTATATATTTTTTATTTACTATATATATTGATTAAATGATGAAAAATATACACCTGCTTCTTAAACCTAAATTTACTGTTTGTGGTATAGGATATATTAATTTTAAAAAATTATTATAGTTTACATTTTAGCTTTTGTGTAACAAATTTTAGTTTGTCTTTATTTTCTCACATTAGACATAATTTTTAAATAATGTATAGGCAACCATATTTTATCAAATTAGGTGACCTTAATCATTAGTTTAATAATTTTAATTAAAAAGAAACTTTCCAATTTACCTCCACCATGAAAATGTTGTTATTGTGTATCAACAAAAAATCCTCCATTACAGGTGATGTTAACGGCGATATTCTTGATCTGCAGTACTCTGGCCACATTTGTGGACTCCTCAAAAAGCGTGAAGCACGTTCACGTGATCTATCGTCATGGCGACCGCACTCCAATCCATCACTTCCGCAGTGTACCTGGCCTCACCGCGGCAGACTGGCCCCAGGGCGCCGGCCAATTGACCCTTCTCGGCATGCAGCAACACTTCCGCCTCGGTCGCTATCTTCGAGATCGTTATGACCATCTGGTCAGTGAATCCTATGACCGCGAAGAGATCCATGTACGAAGCTCCAACTTCGACCGGACACTCATGTCGGCTCAGGCGAACCTAGCCGGGCTCTATTGGAATCTCACCCCACACGCTATCCCCGAATTTCCCTGGCAACCCATCCCAATTCACACGGTGGACAAGGAATCCGACGCCCTTCTTCTTGGCAACCAGTGTCCACGATTAAAGCAACTAAAGTCGAAGATCGATCAGGATCTAGATAATCAGACGCCTGTGGCTGACGTTGAGTTTATAAAAAAACTTTCTTCACATATCGGAAATATATCGGCTCACAACATGTGGACTATTCAAGACTCAATTTTCTGTGCCAAATCGCATAATTTTACACTTCCAAATTGGCTTACTGACGACGTCTGGAGTCACATTAGTCGCTTTAGCAATCGTTCATGGCGAGAACATTTCAAAGAAGCAGGTGCGTTGCGTTTAGGAGCTGGTGTTCTTATGGGAACCATAGTCGACCATCTAGTTGACATTTCCTCATATCGTCGTGTCAAGAATCATTTCTTAACCGGTCGTAAGATGGTCATCTATTCGACCCATGACACAGACGTTGCAGCTCTTATGGCCCATCTCGGTGTCTACAACAATATCCAACCGCCCTACTGTGCGACAGTCTTTCTTGAACTCAGTCAATCGAAAACCGATTGGTTTGTTGACCTATTTTATAGAAACGATTCATCCAAGGATCCATTTCAGATTACACTTCCTTTTTGCCAGAGTCCTTGTACTTTGACCAAATTTCTATCTAACGTTCGAAACAGGACTCTTTCTATTGATAAATTCAAGTCAGAATGTTCTGCAGATTTGCGATCTATATACATAAGCAAGTTTTCTGTCACACGCGGGTTTATTTGGGCCCTTGTTGGTATTCTTTGTTTAGCCTTGATTATTGTATTTTTAGGAATTCTTACTTATATATTTCGGAAGCGCGACTTTGTCAGATATACGCCCCTCCAGAATATGCAAAGTTAGATTTACATAGTAATGTTATTTCCTGCGTTTTCGTCATCATAATAAATTTATCCTGGTATTATTTGTTTAATTTTTTGTCAAAAATGTAAAATTATTAAAATAATACTTTTATACTATATATATGAAGGTTTTATAATATTTTTTGATTATTGTAATTTGAGTTAACGTAAATTTTTAAATATCAAAACAAAATACAAAATATGTGATTTTTTATCACACGTTGTTACCATACCTGATTATATGTTGTACACACGCTATATATACATTCCCAATGTAATACAATTAATTAGTAATGATTTCCGTTTTTAATTATTTCGATAACTGTAGACTGATTAGTTCAAGCTTCCAGTTAAGTTCTTATTATCAGAGTTTTATAAATCATACATCTAAAATATACACCTAAAAATTTTATTTCATTATTGCTAAATATTTTGTTCATGTTTAATATGTAAGATTACACAATTATATTATTAAATAACTACGTGCATTGTTATAAACATTAATTGGTTTCGACACCTGAAGCACCATATAGGGGGTTAAGTTTTACCGACAGTTATTTTTTAACATTGATTACTATTTAATATCTACTGAGGACTAAAAAACATTTTGATACGCACTATTTTTCCAAAGAAATAAGATTTTGATTAAACTACATACGTATGACCCTGATTTTTTTACTCAGTTGCTACACTACTTTTATCTAACTAAAAAATTATTTCGAATATTTTCACATACCACAAAAATTAGTGTTATTATTGAATTATTTTATACACCTCTGGGTTTTCATACTTGCCGATGATGTTAGGGGCTAAAATTTACAACATTAATAGAAAAAATTAGTTTATAATAAATTAATAAACGTGTAACTTAAATAATAAAATTATATATTGAAATAACCAGCAATTTTAAATATTTCTATAATAGCATATTACTACTTATAGCTTATTTATATAAGTAGTATTATTATTAAAAAAATACCGAACAACTATAGATCTTGTGATCTGGAATCAGATGCAAAAAAATCATGTCAATTGGTTGCATTGATCAAAAGTTATAGCATATATTGGTCAACATGTGGTATATATGGTTATTTTCCTATAGTTTTTTCTAACTTTCATTTTAAATTCAGCTTAATCGGATGATAGGAAGTTTATTTTTCCAGGAGGGTTAAAAGTTCTTATGTTCTGTAATTTGTAGTAAACCATTACAGCAACTAATTCTATGAAGTTTTCGAAAACAAAATATTGAACAAGCCTCCATTATGTACATGCTATTGATTAATAAAATCGCGTTAATATATTGTAAAAATTTCTTTGCATAACATTGTGAACAACCTAAAATTTGTCTGTATAGAATACATATTTCAGCCAAATATATACATACTCTATATTTCTGGTATATGAATAAATTATTATTGATTTAAAGTAATAAAACCACCAAAAAATATTTTTTATCCATACAAATTATATATTTACGAAATGTGGGTATATTGTCAAAAACAAACTTTAAAAAAATATCTATAAATGCTTGTAAAAAATAGCCTTGAGTTATAATATCTTTGAAGTACAGTTTACTTTAGTTATATAATTCAGTATATATAGTGAACTAGTTTAGTGAACTTTACTGTTACTTTTAAGTTTACGCTTAGGTTAACTCATTAAGACAAGTGGCATAAGTTATAGTGAAATACGTATTGAATAACTGTCCGTCAATGAAAAATAACTTTGAGTAAATGAAAAAAAATTAAAGATAAAACAAACAATTATATGTTCATTTTGTTTTTGTAAAAAACATTTTATTTTCAAACGGTTTCAAACATATTTCATCTTCCTTCATCAGAATAGTTTTAAAAAAACAGTACAATATATAGGTATAAGGTTGGACTTACACAAAAAATTGAGAAACCCAAAATATAAGTAATACACAGAAAGATACATAACATGAACTATTTTTCTAATATTTTTGGGGAAATATAGCTTTGTATATTTTAACATAATAAGCTTTTAAAATAAGAAAATTAAAATCTGAAGAGATTTATTGGCTAGAAATTTAAAGCGATTTCAATTATTTGAATTACAACAAACCCTATAAAAAAGCAAATGATTACCGCGACGATGACAGTTTTGTACCTTGTGCTGCTTCATCCTTTTATCTAGTCTTACCAATATAGAATTGTCAGAATTAGTATGTCACCATATATTATTAACCACACAATATATAGGAAATGTATGGCTTTCAACCTGAACGGTTTTCGGAACTGGAGGAGACACATCAGAGATGGTGATTGGATAGTTTTTATGGGTATTATCCCGGTGCTTGTATACAGCAGTATAGGAAGAGTCGATTCTACCCCACTACTTCTTTAAACTTTAGCCATATACTGTCCCCCTATCCCCCACTATCAGCCATTTATTTTAAATACTATTTTCAGACATCATTGAATATTTAATTATGACCACCATTTTTAAAAAATGAGATTTTCAGACGTGGCATTGAAAGTTAACATTTTGCCCCTCCCCATCTATTAGTCATTTTTTTAAATACGATTTTCAGATTTAAGATTTTTGACACCACCCCCTGCAACACCAGCTAAAATTCATTTTGCTTCCATCTCTTTCTTCTGCTTTCCAGACTTATCATTTATTTTATAACTTTACTCTCCAAATGTCTAAAATTGTGATGGATGCCGCGGGTGTGACAAACAGTTTGAAACGTGTTACAATAGGAAACTAATTAATTTTCTACAGGACTCGCTAGGACGGGGGCTAGCGGTTTAAAAATGAGTAATGCTATACGTGCATAATTGCCTGACCAGTAAAAAAAAAGTAAGTATTCATCAGATTCGGCATTTCGAAACTCGGAAACATGGTGCCCTAACCTATTGACAATGCTGACGACTGCGCACTTTTCGAGGCAACACAATTTTTTCCAATACAAGGTTGAAGAAGTACTGACAACAGCAGTGGTACAAAAGTGAGACCCACCTACTCCGAAGAACGACAGACTGCGTGGTTAAAATTGGCTCTGGAATTAGATGCTCTCGCGACTGGCGCATTAAAAAGATAGAAGCGCCATTTCATTTCGGACAAGGGTCGTACCCACTCGTGATTCGAGCCACAAACCTGTTCTGCGGTGACCACGGCAACAAGGATTTCAGACATATTCGAAATTTATCAAATACGATACAAGGAGGCAAAGCCAGTGGTTCCTTTATTTCAAAGCGAGTCAGAATTAGACCCATCTGCAGAGGAAGAAATTATAATAATGCCGGATATACATACTTGTCTTTTAATATTTTTTAAACCTTGGATTTATTTTGAAAACTTTGATAGGGATTGTATTTTATGTCTAGGATTTTGTGAAACGAATATTCCAATGCATCGTCAACTATGTAAAAAAAATATGGTCTCCTGCACCTATCAACTGATTATTAAAGTTCTAATTGTTATGTAAAAATATTACCTTTTGAAAATATATTTCATTTACACAAATTGTTTTTCTACTTTAACCATTAAAACGCGACTTATAACTAACATTCAAAAAAAATTTCGTGGATAGCTTAGTTGTAGAACGGCAGACTTTTGACCTGTAGGTCTGGATTTATTAATTTTATATTTCTTTACTTAATTAGTTTTTATTGTTCAACCATTTAGAAGACAACATATATTGCAAAGTCGTGTATTTAACAGAGATGTAACATAGTCAAAGCAGGATCGGGGTATAAATACATACAGCATTATAATAATAGTCGATTGACAATATTGCGCACAGCTCTTCGTTACAATTATCATATTCAACTTCTAGATTAAGTAAATCAGAGAAAATTTAATACGTCACTTTATTTCGTTTAATTCCGAGTTCATTGCTTTTGTGATATAAAGCGGCAATTCACCATTAACAAAAATGGCATGTACACTTTCACAAAAAGATATTTAATTTGTAGCATGCTTAATAGTTGAATCAATATCATAGTCAGATTCATAGTAATTTACACAGGTAGTTATATCTCTTATACAAACAAAAATACTATCACCAGAAATGATACTCTGTTGTAAACTGGCTCAATGGTGGGTTCTTTGAGATTGATAGATCCAGGTTTGCTACCGTGTAATCGAATATGAATTGGTTCACAATTGTCCGCTATTTCAGCCATACACTCGTGCGCTTCGTTAACTGATTTGAGTATGTTCATTGCGCCAATACAGCCCTCCAAGGTTGGTAGAATTTCATGAAGAATACATATCGAAGGCCTCTTGATATGATTAACTGCAAGAATTGATTGCAATTACACAGGCAATTTCCATTGAAAAAAAACCCATAATTTCTTCCTCAGTAATTGCATGTTGAAGTAGTCCATCATTGATTTAAAATATGAAGTTTTGTATAGAAACATTTCCGTTAAATAAAAAACCTTCATCGATTAGTTCATTACACACGAGATAAAGTATAGTTGTCCATTCGTTTGAAGACATGACATAAGTAAATTATGTTTATAATATTATATTCATACAACCTAATAATAGCACAATTTGGTTCACAATCTAAATTGGCCGACGGGTTAAGTTGGTAGACTTAACACTTAACAGCTATACTTGAACCATTGATTCGCGTGGATTCAAATCCCACACCTGGCCTTTTGTTTATTATCATTATTTTTTTATCAGATAAAAATTAACTTGACCAATCAACAACATTAAAACTGAAACGTTTTATATTTGGATAGTTTATTCTACAAACGATAGTAGCTGTAAACGAAATTGAAATCATTTCATCACAAACTTCATATGGAACAGACGCATCATGTAGTAAACCGAATAAATGCCGGAGAATCACAACACCTAAAAGAAATGACACTTGACAAAATTTGCAGACTTTTACATGTGTTTAACTATGATGTTAAAATTTGTACCAGACGTTTTCAATTGGTTCGGTTACGACACAAGGATTCAACCACTTAATTTTTTAAATGAGAAAAAATGCGAACTATGGTTTCGGGAGCCACTGCAACAATCTATTGCATATTTTGGACATTTCTGACTTAACTGTTTCTCATCGATCATTAACTTTTGTGTTTCAAGTAACCGTGAATTACATCAACTTATATCAATTCGCAATGAATAAATTTTAACCCGGCTTATTATACGAATTCAAACTATTTCCTGCAATGTAATGAAGATTAAGGCGTGGACTCCATGTAAATCTTTTTCGTCCTGGAAATGTCGTTAATATGAGTCACTGTGCAGAGACAATGTTTCCTACCATTTTTGAATGGTCCGATTACTTTAAATTTGTAAATTTTAGTACTATTTTCTAATATGTCATATTGCACATAGAGCTATATCGACATGTTAATAAAAATTAAAAAACAATTAATATATTTTTACTTTTTTCATTAAGGGAAATATTTCCATGAGAGTGGGTATCAACATTACAACAATATTAAACACCTCAGTACCACGGTTGTGTTATTTGAGGAGCAGTAGCTCATATACTGTCCAAAACGATTACTTTAGATAGCTTGATAATAACATGTTTTGCAATAAGATCATTTCTGTCAAGAAATACACTATACAAATCGGACAAAATGTCAGACAGATAATTACCTTTCACTTTGTGATATAGATAATAGAGACAGAATGCACCTCATTCGGTAAATAAAATACTCAGTTTGCACTCGTTCCTATAAAACCAAAAACGTGTTTAAGTTTAATCAACGGCGAATGTGGAATGAGTGTAGAAGGTTTGCATGTGACCAAAACTTTCAAAAACTTCACTAATGTTATCATGATCAACATAAATGGCAAAACAGTGTTGACCAGAACAATTATTCGTGTCAGTATTCATAATAAGAGAAAGCGGTTTTGAATACGGTATCCTAGCTGTGATGCAGATATATATATAGCGTCCAATATAGAGAAGTTTTTTCACAGAGTAGATACCAACAAATTGCGATTGGAGTAGACAGTCTCGCAACACAAGCAGCGTTAAATCATAACCTTAATCATCTCAAGTCTTGAAGTTCGTAATGACGTTACGGTGGTGAGTCACTTCCACCTTTCTATCAAAAATCGCCATCACAATTACATTAATAGCATTTTTAAGGCGCTTTGCAAATATCAGTTCCAGTCGAAAATTGTCTTAACGTTAGTGTTGTGCGTGTTCTGTAATGTGAAGGTCCGGCGTCAAATTATACCCTAAAAATGTATGTCCAGCACCAAAATATGCAGGTTCGAGGCCAATATCGTCCATATTGAATTGTTCAAAACTAGATAACAAATTCACATATTCACGAGTAAAAAGGTTGATTGCAAAATCTTGCGTAAACGGTCCTCCCGGCACAGATTTATCTACCCGATAGTGAGAAACATGATTGACATTAAAATGTTGAAATTTAACGGGTTAGTTGCCCAATCTCCATTGTATGCCGTGTTAGTAACCATATTGACAATAAGAAACTTTGGTAATTGACAACGGAACATATTTTCCTTTCGAGTGAGAGAGATCGTCTTAGGATAATTGTATATGACAGCATTTCAGTCATCTGGATAGGATAGATTGCATTCTGATGTCTCAGTGCCGAATTGTTCATGCTCAGCACCGCAGAATCGATTTTAATACAAGGAACGTAGAGAATTGATTCTTCAATTATAATTCTGCCAGTTTTGATATTCCCGTTCACATGTCATTGAAGACAGAACTCTGGTTTACTGCTGTCAATTCAGAGTTGGATATCGGTTTTATTCAGCATAATATATTTTCCTTGTGTAAGCATATCCAAACAAATCGGTCCGTAGAATTAAACTGTATTTCAGGTATTTTTAAAGTCGTTTCGCTAGTGCGTTGTTGGCAGCATCATCCATCTTTCGGCATCAACTTTTATATAGCCTTAGGCAAACATTTAACCCTTTTTTGAATTCTCACCAAACAGAAGAATATTATTTAAATAGGCGCAATAGGGATACATGTAAAGTCCTCTATCCTCCTGTTTGTCACCAATCATTAGTGATACATTGGAGAATAGATTGTGCATAAAGTTGTTAACAAGAAATATGCTACCATCCAATACGATTGGAGCGTTAGCTTGTTGTATTTTGCAGCGAATGAATAAAGCTTTATCATTGAGATCAATATATTCATGAACCAGAAATATAAAACGTAATGAACAAGTATTTGTCGTTAAATAGTTCAGAGGGGGCACTCTGATGTAGTAGGTTTCTCCAAAACAGTCTGCATCTGTCGAGATGAACACAAACCGACTTAACTTTTTATCATAGCGATATCATTAGTGGACATCATCGTTTTTTATTGAAAGCGTAGACAACGATTAGGGAACTTCTTCTTTTTCTTCTTCTTTTTTTTCTTTTTCTTTTCTTCTTCTTCTTCTTCTTCTTCTTCTACTTCTTCTTCTTCTTCTTCTTCTTCTTCTTCTTCTTCTTCTTATTCTTCTTCCTCTTCTTCTTCTTCTTCATATTTTTCCGTAAATATAACTCGAACTGATTTTATTTTTTGTTGTTGTTGTTTATACGTTTTTCTCTGTCGTCATGGTAGTTCAATTCTTTCAGTTGGTAGTATTAATTTTCGTTGAGGACCTTTTTAACGTTGAACAATAGTTTTTAGTTAAAGTTTTGGTAGTTGACATATTCCTGGGTAAATATATCTCGTGTAATGGTAATCTTCTTCTTCGTTTTGTTTATAGCCTTTTTAGCTAGTACAGTCTTGCATCGTTTCTTTGTTGTCTCATGTTCTATATGAGTAGATTTACGCTTTCGGCGACCTGATCCATCCTGATTAGTAAACAATGCCTAACCAATATAGTCTTAATAAGTTGGTTAAGTCCTGCCTTAAACTTATTTTGGAGAGTCACCGAAATGTTTCGAATATTTCCACTCATGAAATCGCCAACATCATGAGAGCCAATATTGATTGCCTGCTTTCCAACAGTCTTCCCCAGTGTTTATAGATAAGGTTTAGCTGTGGCAAAGAGACACTTGGCCTGTGGCACAAGCATACGTTGTAAATGTCTAAATATGCTCCCTCCAACTTATCGCCTCATGGGACCTGAGTAAATTCCCCTGATCCAATATGACGTCGTCTACTGCCAACATATATATCCGAGCATTCCATATCCATATTTCGTTGGAGCCATTTTACGGTAATGTATTGTTCTAATAAAAAAGAAGCAAATTTGTTTATAAGCGTTAAACGTCGAAAGTGAAGATTAGTCGATGTCTTTCCTTCTCGTAGTTCCACTTTAATTGGGTTGATAAATCTATAAGTGTTCAATTTTACATAGATTGGGTTCATATACACAATTGAAATTGTAAATCCATATGATGTAGTATTGAATGCCACATTACGTAGAAGAGGTACTCATTTGTTTCAAACTTTCATGTTTTCACATAAATTACAGTATACTTAGATTGTATAGATACTGAGTCTATACCTTGGAGGGACAGTATGGCCAAAGGTCATGGTCAAATGTCAAGTGATGGGGTTGAATCGACCCATCACATACTACTTTATGCTTAGCAAGTCTAGTATATCTGTTATTAACAATATATATTTTGTAAGTGCTAAGTTGGAAGCGGCTTATTATGTTTAGAATGGCGTTCAGTAAGTTTAGTATGTTTCGGTTTTGTGCTTACTAAGTTATTATGTTTTGGCTTTGTGCTTACTAAGCTTATTATTTTTTGGTTTTGTGCTTACTAGGCTTATGATGTTTTGGTTTTGTGCTTACTAAGTTTAGTATGTTTCGGTTTTGTGCTTACTAAGTTTAATATGTTTCGGTTTTGTGCTTACTAAGCTTGTTATGTTTTGGTTTTGTGGTTACTTAATATCAGTGGTTCTAGTTAGGCCCGAATTCGGGCCAAAGCCCGAATTTAGACCCAATTGCCCGATTACCCGAAAAATGGCATTGTAGACAGAAAAATAATGTTTAGAATGGCCCGAAAAATTATGGTGTAAACTGGCCCGAAATTTTTTTAAAGTTATATGATATATTAATAAAAAGTTTAGAGTTTGTCTTCCTTATACATTTTTCTATTTCTATTATTTATATTCCTGTTGTGCAAAGAGTATTGCTGCTCTTCGGTCCTTTAGTCAGTTTCTTCCAAACAGCAAAATCAAATGGTGCCCGCTTTGACCGTATTAAGAAAGGCCTCTTGAACCCCAAGACGAAATGGTTTCTTCAATTTCTCATAGAGGTCCTTCAGCCTCTGAAGTCATTTGAACTGCTGTTCCAGAGGGTATGTTTTACAACATTGTTCATTGTGCAAGTCGTTGCTTTGTTGCTATTTGTCAC
>JAUZND010003058.1:0-12480 GCA_034780555.1 Coelogynopora nodosa
ATAAAGTCTAATATTATGTAGAAAATATATTGTTTTTTTCTTATATGTATATATACAAAATCTGAACATTTATTCTATGAATAGAGGCCAAATATGAAAAATACAAATTGTTTTACCCTAGAAAAAGTATTTAAATATTCTAATTGCATCTGTTCATAAATTATGACTCAGGTTGACATTCCCATGGAATTAGTCTATTGCCAGCGTTTTTCTAATTGCCTGCATTTTTTTCTGATTGTTTGTAAATTATATTTTTAGTGGCTATGGTGTTACGGTACTATGGTATTATTTACCAACAGTGTGTCCAATGGAAAACATTGTACATAGTTAAGTCAGTATTGCATAATTACTTATTTTTAGTATTTTATGTATGTCATATATATATGTATGTTTATGTATGTATACATATATATGTATGTTATATATGTAGTATTTTAGTAAGTCCAATAAAAATACACTTTTTTTATTTTAACACCTTACAAATTTATCACTTTTTATCTGCTGTGTTTTTTTCTGAGTTCCGTTTTTTTGGAATGTGAGTGGCAGCACTGTAATATATGTCTTATATGGATTCAATGAATAATATTATAAAGATTGAAAATGTTGTTAAAGTAATTGTTTTTTGTACCCAATTTTTAAAAAATATATAAGATGTACATAAACATATTTATTGGCATTCTCAATCACATATCACTAGAAAATAATTTCATATTTGCAGTTTGCAATTACAGTGTCAATAATAATTTCAGCTGATGACACTGCAGTCTCAGTGTCAATAACACTAACCTTAATATATTACATTATAATAATATTAAATTATAATATTTTTAAAATATTGATGAAGATAATTTTAATGGACACAGTAATCAACACGTTAATCCATCTGCAGACAAGTTTCGGGGTTTTGCCCCTCATCAAGAGTAAAAATGAAACCTGCAGCCCAGTAATCAGTGAGCGAAAACCCACCAACCACTAGACCACATTTTCGTCTGTCAAGCACTGTGTGTAACTTATTATATGAAGGCATACACCACATGGAGAATATTAATTATAGAATAATATATATTGATATATTTCTATTTTCTATATTTTAAAAAAATTACTAAAAATAATGTTACTATAAGAAATGGACCCTATGTAAACTAAAATACAAGATTAGTGGAACACAATTTGTTCATATAATGACATCATAACACATTCGGTAAGTACAACAATAACAACTGAACATAAAATAGTCTAAATACAAATTTGACAAAATTTCACCAAACATTTTCCACACACGGATTTGAGACATCTACTGCTTCTATCTATACTTCCATGCTATGATAAAAGACAGTAACTACAAAATATCTATTTTCCAGAAATGACAATTGACTAAAATTGGCTTTTATACTAATTTTTCTTTGAAGCAACTATTTAGGTAAATATATTTATTAATATTTGTTAGATCAGAAGAAAATTTTTTTTTTTTTAAATAGTTGTTTTTATGAATTTGTAGGCAGTTACTGTTTTTGTTATAGCGTGTTATGCATATTCTTAAAGAAGTGTACATTACACTTTAGGTTTATTGGCAAAGTTAAGATAAAAAAAAGTATTTGTAAAAGTCAACTGTTTTTATTCATAGTGTTATAACAAATTGTTTACACTTACTGCTTTTGCAATGTGGATATTTATATCAAAGCATGCAGATATTAATTTGAGTTAAAGCAGATAGATTTCTACTTATTTTTCTACAACTAGCTTTTCAGTGAAATTGTGCCAACTAATTGTAGAATATGTAGTTTCATTATGTAAAATCCAGCTATTGTTTATAGACATGTCTAAGCCATTTTACAAAATGTATATCAGCTATTGATATGAGGCAGCCTTTGTAGAATGATTGCAGAGCATCTTATCAACTATGTCTATGTCAACTCCAACTATTTTGTTATACTGAAGTATCTGGCTTCCTTTACCCATTATTATTTGCTGGTTTTGTACATTACAATGAAGTGACGAAAACAGCAAGACATCATTATTGTGTTTACACTGGTAATGAGTCAATGAGTCAACACACTGGTAATGAGTTAATGAGTCAAGACTGGTAATGAGTCAACACACTGGTAATGAGTCAATGAGTCAACACACTGGTAATGAGTTAATGAGTCAAGACTGGTAATGAGTCAATGAGTCAACACACTGGTCATGAGTCAATGAGTCAACATTGGTAATGAGTCAATGAGTCAACACTGGTAATGAGTCAATGAGTCAACACTGGTAATGAGCCAATGTAATATCATAAGAGTTAACAGGTTTTAGAACCTTTGTTTCATGGAGTGGAACTCTCTCTTTTACAACAGCTAGCAAGTCACATCGATTATGCCAAACAGTGCCCAACATACTGAACCCTTTAGTTTCGAGATGATAACCGAGATCTAATGAACTAAAACTTAACTGATCAAGTAGATACACTGACTTCTGGATTCTGCAGAATTTCATGACCAACACAGGGAAATCCATTCATTAAATATTGAGATTTAATATCAACAATAAGCCAAAACTTCATACCACATTTATCTCGCTTAGTAGAGACGTACCATATAAAAGGACATCTACACTTACAGGAAAGTCACTGTTCATCAATTGTCAATGTCTCGTTTGGTTTGTAAGCTTTCGTGCAATTTTCTGTAAATGGTCTCCATATCTGGTATACAATGGCAAATTTATTATTTTGAAGTCTCCACCATCTTTAATCTCTCAGTGCAAAACAAAGAAAATGCAGGATTTCTTGAAATCTGTTTCTGCTCATCATATTGATGAACAACTGGTTGCCCTATTTAGCTGTCCAAAAGTTGGCTACTTGGTGCGATACGTCCTCTGATCAATCCTTGACCAATTGCCAAACCCAGGAAGTTTTAAGTTCTTGGTTGGACAAGGAAGTTTTTAAGTTCTTGTTCAGACAAAGACCACTCATTACCTGTAATTCTACATTCTTCCACTTTTGTACAATGTTTCACGTGATGTAAACAAGTAAGATGGAGTCCTACTGATGGGATAATTCAGATTCTTATTAAAACTGTTTTGAAGTTGAATTCACTTAATTCATTGTATCTGGTTGTCTGTGTTTATAATTATTGTCTATAAGAGTGAATTAATAAAATTGCGACTATTATGTAACCAACTTATTTGAATATAAGTTGTAGCTTAATATTAATTATTTTAATGATGTATTTTAAAAATGTTAAATTATTTCACCATACCTTTTTATCACATACAAAGCACATAATATATATATATATATTGTTTACCAGTCTGATACCTTGAGCAGTGAGCCAGCGTACCCTCTGCACCAAGAGACCAGACCCACCTTGAGGGGATGTATGCAGGTGCATCCAAGCATCCAGACCTGCACAGACCCAGTGCAAGCTATCATCCACATGAGGACCGCGACTCAACCCCTGTGCCCACTGAATGGACCAGTTTCAGTGACGTTGATGAAGACCGAGGTAGATAATAACCATACGTGGCGATCTTTTTGCATCTTTTTTATCATCTGTCTTTGTGTGTCACTGGTTAATGAAGAAAAATAAAATACTATGGCAAGAATTTTAGAATTATTATTTCACAATATTTAAAATTAAAATAAATAATGAATGCATTATATTTTTATACACAAAGTTAAATATTTATATAAAAATATTCAAATTCACATGTTCTCTAATCGTTGAGAATTGTTGTTTTATTAAAGAGTGTTAAATCGTTACTTTCAAAAACAGCTTTCAACTGATAAAGTTAATCAACACTGAACACTTTCATTTCATGTTTGTCTTCATCATGATTGATATCGATTTGTAATAAATCTTTTTGTTTCTCCAATTCAAAGTTAACACAGTGATGGTAGATATTTTCTTTATTTTTAAATGCAGATTTTGTTTTTAAAAATGTTTATGAGCTAAAAGAGATGTATGAGATTCAGATAGTGGTTAAACATTTGTAAGGCACCGGTGGTGTTATGTCGTCGACAAGTATCTTTGATAACATTGGAAAGTCCACTATTATTAGCAGCAATGGTATTATAGAAATGAATTTGATTTGTTACCAATAGCAGTAGATTTTTTGGTCTTTTTTAAACATTTGTAAGTGTCAAAGTTACTTATTTAAAGAAGCATGATAATAATGCGGGCAGATGAACCATCATGATTTTATCACGAAATCATTTATTATTTTCACAATTTAATAGAAAAATCCCCATGTACGAAGTCAGCTATGGAAAATGAGTACCAATTCGTTGACATACTTGCTTTTAATTGTGATTTTAATTTAGAGTAAAGAAATATCTCTCGGACAGTCATTAGAAGTTGAGAATTAAAAATGATATTAATCATTTAATAATACTTAGAATTGTAGAATTTATATATTAAGATTTCTACATTGTGGTGTCTATATCTTCAATTACTACATGATTGTGTATTTTTACTATCATGGAGTCTAGTTATAAAATAGATTTGTTGTTATTAAATATTTAATAAAACTACTAAAAAAAATCTATTTTAAATTATGATTTTAAATTTATCTCCTGTGGGATTCCAGTGAACTTTCAGTATGTTGTTTCATATAGAATGGGATAACAAGACAGATTTTTAGGAAATGGTTCACACGTGTTACTTTGTATAACTTCATATAACCGGAATTAAACTTGAACTTCAGTGATGAACATGCCGCCGCGATATTCCTTGATCGTGCATAATCAGCACTAGTTACCCTGAGTTATTAAATAAGAAAAGGACATGATTATACTGTGGAAATGATTAGAAATTCGGGATAATTAATATTTAAAACAAAATTGATTTATATAAATTGCGAGTTCAAGTTTCTATATAAATTATAACCCCCTATAAATAGAACTTTCCCTCTAGATAGTCTATACTTTCATGCGTTTACAATGCGATGTAGCAATTACATTAGAGTCTACTTATCATCTTCTGGATAATGACTGTAAAGAACTGTTCCAGTTGGTTTTAGTTGTAAACATTTCTAACCCTGTTAATTGTTCAGTTTAATCTAATTGGATAGAGTAATCTTTTAGATATGCTCTTCACTTGATATTTGTGACTGTATCATTATTAACCAATTTGAAGTCGATTATCGATTTATTTGTGAGAAGGATATATCTTAATATTAATCCCGATGTAAGTACACGCGCACTCGCCAACACATTGTAACTACATATTTTGTTCAGGGTTTTTGGGGAGCAATTCACGATACCTAGTAGTAAATAAATGATAAAAAAAAATAAAAAATAAAAAAATGACTTCAATAAATATGTTAAAGGAAGTATCAGGTCTCTTTTTTTCAATTTACTCATTTTCCTCGTTTTAATGGTTGGCCTGGTTGTTGTAGTCTGTAATTCTTTGAATTACATTTCTGATAAGATCAATCTGGATATGAAATTGCCCCTCAGTAATTAAGTAAACTCGTCTATCATATGTTGCTCACTTCGAGGTTATTTCGGACATAACTCAACATATTCTCTGAATTCAAGTTGACAGCTGGAGTTAACAGTTATAATTGGCAAGAAGTAACTTATAAAATAAGTCAACATTCGATCTGTCAGATGAACTTGTACCAATCTAATCGTTATTCATTTAATAGTCGTGAATGTGTACAGACAGAGAGAGAGAGAGAGCGAGAGAGAGAGATAGAAAGTGAAGTTGTATGTTTCTGTATTTTATTGTTTCTTATACAATAATTTCCCTCCATCCGTTTGTACACTCTCGTATGCTATAGGTATTCTGATAATTTTAGATGAATAATTCATAGAAAGATATACACGAATGTATTGTAAATGTTTTTGGTAGGTAACTGTCGACTCGTATTTTGGTCTTATCAAAAATGAATTGATTTGAACTTTTTTGTTATGCTGCAAACTATACTATGTATCTAGTCTCATTGTATTGTTGTATTGTTTTAAAATAGCTGAACTATTTATTATACTATTAAGAAATTGAAATTAACCATTAAATTGAAATTTATATTCATGTGTTCCTTTATATGGACAGTTTGCTATTTATCTATTTTATACAGTTAAAGATATTTTATAAATGTTTATAAACGTTATTTTAAATATCCGGGAATGTTATTCGTCTTAAGATGTAAACACCCTGTGTTATTATGTGAGAGAGAAACGTTGATAAAAAAGTTAAGTTTCAGTAAAAGTTTTGTAATATAATTGTTTCATTTAAAAGTCATAGAAAAAATAGACAAAACTGGTAAATTACAATTTTGTAAAAAATCATTATTATTTGAAGAAAATTCTAATTTCAAAATAACTTTTACCAAAAATATGAATGCATACTTTATATTAAATTAGTAGAACCAAATTATTTATGTATAGATACGTTTTTTAAATTAAATCAATTTTAAATTTGGGAAAATTTAATTGTAAATAAAGATAACATTAGAAATCAATAATTTTTAGTAAACAAAACAGAATAATCAATATCCAAAAATTGATTTAATTCATAAAGTTATCTGTGTAAATCAAGTATTTTCTCCCTACTCTGAAGAAGATGCAGTTATAACCGAATATTATACACAAATTCATTGTTTAGATTGTTGTTTTGTCGATCATTGTATTTTATTAATTTCTGTGTTGTGTTTTCTATCTTAATTTGTACTCAATTTCTACTTGTAGTTATGCTTGTAGTCTCCTTTCTTCGTCAATTCGTCCACTCTGGTCAGTTAGTATCCACTCTGGGTAGTCATGACGTATGTCCCCTTCCCCCTCCACCCCACCAAACCCCGCACAGCAGCCAGACCCGGGCAGATGGGCCCGCAGACCCCCCAGTGGGCCAGCACCTTCACAGAGACCTTCGGGGCACCTCCGCCCCCCCACATGGCTGAAGTGGAGAAGACTGACCAGGTCCCACCTCCACCACCACCTCCACCAGCAGCTCCACCTGGAGGGGGTACATCAGAGTGTGAGGCGCTGTGGCAGATGACGGAGGAGCAGAGAGCCTACTATACGGACCAGTTTAGCGGGTTACCAGTGGATCCTGAGGGGCTGGTGTCGGGGGGACAGGCCAAGTCCTTCTTTGAGATCAGTAAGCTGCCAGTGAAGGAGCTCTCCAAGATCTGGTGAGATGTTTTTCTCTTCGCTTCTCTGTGACCAGATTATCTGTTTCATTATGGCAAAATAATCGATGTCCACCTTTCATATGACAAAATAATCGATGTCCACCTTTCATATGACAAAATATTCGATACCCACCTTTCATATGACAAAATAATCGATGTCCATCTTTCATATGACGAAATAATCGATGTCCATCTTTCATATGACAAAATAATCGATGTCCACCTTTCATATGACAAAATAATCGATGTCCATCTTTCATATGACAAAATAATCAGTGCCCACCTTTCATATGACAAAATAATCGATGTCCACCTTTCATATGACAAAATAATCGGTGTTCACCTTTCATATGACAAAATAATCGATGCCCACCTTTCATATGACGAAATAATCGATGTCCACCTTTCATATGACAAAATAATCGATGTCCACCTTTCATATGACAAAATAATCGATGTCCACCTTTCATATGACGAAATAATCGATGCCCACCTTTCGTATGACAAAATAATCGATGCCCACCTTTCATATGACAAAATAATCAATGCCCACCTTTCATATGACAAAATAATCGATGTCCACCTTTCATATGACGAAATAATCGATACATACTTAGAAACAGACGCAGAGAATTGAATGGAGTGGTTGTTTAACATAATCCAGTTAATACGTGTTTTGTTGATTTCATTTCAACATCAACATTCTTAATAGCCAACGACGACTTCTGTATCAAGTCTTGTGGTTAAACTATTTAGTGCATCTTGGAATTTTTAATATTTTATACTCAAATATCGTGACTATTATTAATGGATCATTTAGAATTAATAAACATTATCGTTTCATCAAAATCGGTATTACAAATGTGTCTTCTCTGAGAAATAAGAGTGAAATTTAGCACCCATATTCATATACTTCAATTGAATATGATTCTAAAACACACCTTGTCTATCTTCCTTTCTGTCTGATTGTGTATGCGGACAGCCACAAAGCAATCATCATTCTCTCTCGGCCGCTAATGAAATGCATAATACAGCTTATTAATTAACTCTCTCGTATTTCTCATCTCGTAATTTATTCAAACATAGTATCGATTCAAGGATGCGTAAGTTTGTTAATATTTCTGCTTCGACGGTTTTTCAGGGTCTCTTTCGTATGTAAAGGTTCGTTATGGAATTTTCCTTTTGAGCATTATAATCTGTAGGAAAAGAATCAGTGCAAATAATGGAAGAGCTTGTAGGCCAGATATCTTATAATTACTTCAAAAAGACTCTGTTTATAGATTCTACACTATAATAAGAAACTTTGACACACTTGAAGTCTTTTTAACACTTTACTGACTATTATGTTCCCATAAAGAAACACAATCAACTTCAATTAGTACTCATCATTCGTGATAATATGAAGAATTAAAATTCTGTTACCCTCATTTCTCTTTCTATGGCATCAAATATTGATTTATTCCACAAGTTTGCCAACTTTATTTGATTTCATTATATGATGATGAACACAATAAAACATTTACTTTATATAGTACATTCTGAAACTAATCTTTGCTGTTTATAATTGTAATGCATTATTTTCAATCTCTCTTTCTTTCTGTCCCGCTATCGATCAGGGAGCTGTCCGACATCGACTGTGACGGCCACCTCAATCTGACCGAGTTCTGCATTGCCATGCATCTGGTGGTGCTGCGCAGGAACGAGATCCCCATACCCGATGCTCTCCCCGCGTGTCTGCGACCCCAGGGCCCCCCTGCCACTGGAGGTACGTGTGTGTTCACTCCACTCCACTGCGTCGATAAGGGGGCACGTCTGCGTTAATAAGGGGGCGCTTCTGTGTTAATAAAGGGGCACTTCTGTGTTAATAAGAGGGCACTTCTGTGTTAATAAGGGGGCACTTCTGTGTTAATAAGGGGGCATTTCTGTGTTAATAAGGGGGCATAAGTGGACTCCGGTCTATTTATTGATGTGAGTGTTTTCATGGACATAAGTGGCCTCAAGTTACTGACTATGTGGATACAAATGCACACTTTTTCGAAGCCAGTTCTGCTGTCTTATCCATCTCAGGGTAATTCTGGACAAATGTGGTAATTAATGTTTCAAATACTGAAATGCGCAATACAGCCTACATATTAATAGCCGGATGAAAGATTCATTCAGTCAACTTTTGGTTTGTGGTATTTGTTTAGTTAGTTTAAGCCGGTAGATTTCACTGGTATATCTACTCTGTGAAGTAATTGATGTTTACCTTTTAACTGAGGCGATAATTCAGATCTTAGTTAACACGGCATAGTTGTTATATACGTAAAGAGAGAGAGAGAGAGATGTCTGTGATGGTTGAGGGTGGTGTCTGCTCTCAGGTGTTGAGCTTCGTTGTTAAACTTTAATCTAAATGACTTTTCTAGATGACATGTGAAGTTTAACACAAATTAGAGTAAATATTATTCTTATATCTGTTGATGTAAAATAAGGCCCAATTATAGATATCACAGCCACACTTTAACATGCCCAATTATAGATATCACAGCCACACTTCAACATGCCCAATTATAGATATCAGCCACACTTGAACATGCCCAATTATAGATATCAGCCACACTTGAACTGTCACTCATTGATATGTTGGAATTACTAAACTTTAAACAATAATCTATAATTTTACTTAAATAGTAATGACAACGTTTTTAGGCTCACAAATGACTGTTTTGTTGTATGTCTCAGTATAAATCGTTACACCTCTCCCCTCTGTAGAGAACCCTTTCCTAGTGGGCGATGAGTCGGCCAATAACAACCCACTGTCCGGGATGACAGCCGGCCAATTGGCGGCTCGACTGGCCAAACATCGACACGTGTCCGGTTCTAGTCAGAGCGACATCAGTTCTCTGGCCGAGAGCCTCATCTCTTTCGACAATCGATTGGCTCCCGATCTGGCGGTAGGTATCTCCCTCTCTCTCCTCTTCTCCCTCTCCTCTTCTCTCTCTCTCTCTCCTTCCCCTATTTCTCTCTCTCTCTCATTTCTCTCTCTCTCATTCCCTCTCATTTCTCTCTCTCTCTCTCTCTCATTCCCTCTCATTTCTCTCTCTCTCTCTCTAACTTGTAAACGCCTCTTTGTACGACCTAAAAATGGTGCTTTCTTCCACATGCGTTGTGCCACTCAATAAGAGAGAGAGAGAGGTTATAACTTTTATTCAAGAATATCTTCACTAGGCTGGGGTAAAGTGTTAAAAACATTGCGAAGTATTGACGGGATGAAAACAATGCTCATAAGCAAGTAAATTAAATATACTATTCTCTCTATTTTTAAAAATCTTTAGGAGACTTTTATGAGGTTGTCTAAGGGGAACGTGAGAAAATCTCGCAAATACCCCGTTGTGGAACCTAGTTTACTTGTAAGGAGAACATGTACAAAGAACGATGCGATATATAAGAATTCATAGAGAAAACTTTAGAAGTACAATGCAACCACTTGACTTGGTTGTGAACATCTGATTATTCTGTGCGATGATTATAATATGTTAAACATTTAATAAATAGATTTATTTGCTCACTAAATTCCACCTTTTGAAACAGAAAAAGTCAAAAATTCTGGAGCTACGCGCCAATTGTATAATTCTGTATTGTCCATAATTCACATTTTTGTGTTGTATTCTAATGTTTAATTTGTAGAAATATTATTTATATATAACCATAACCTTAACTTTTGTAAGAACTTATGTATTCAGGGATGTGTTGAAAAGTTTTGTAACACACCAATGAGTTCAATCTTTTTACTGAACAGTTCATCATTATCAATTCCTGATTATAACAGAGATAAAGATAGACCAGTCAGTCGTATGACCGTTTCTTATTCCTTGGATCTATTTTATTCTGTTTTTTATCCCTCCAAATTTAAACTTTGTAATTTGTTGCTTTTAATTATCCAAAACTGAGAGACATGAAATGGTAAAACAAAGCTGGTTGTGTAGGTGCATGATGTTTATTTAAAAACAATTCTCAATATCGATGTTTATGTCAGTTGCACTGAAAGATTCCTTTGGGAAGGTCTTCGTCCTCTCTGGGCTGAGGAATAATTAATTTGACTTTAATGCAAAAAATGTTCCGCCCTACAATATTTAAAGTTATCTAAAAAACTAGCTATAGATCCTATTTGTCAAAACTAAAAATATTTCAGAAATCATCTGAGCAGTTCATAAATTTCTGTTATATGAGCATATTTTTCTGATTGTAATTTTTTGGGAAATACTGGACAACAAATATATTTCTGGTTTTACACTATAATAGTAGACAGTTATTATTACGTCTTTTTCTTGAAATATCAAATACACTATTGATGTGACTTCTGTATAAATATGACAATAATTGAAATCGATACAACTCTTCTTTGTCTGTATTTAACTCATAAATGATTGAACAAATATATACTGCTGCACAGAAACAGTAACGTCAGAAGATAATGATGGATTTGGATTGTAAGTGAAATAGAGATGTGGATTCTAAGTGAAACTTCTCACACTTGTATCGTGCTACGCTGTCTGCTGTCTGCTGTGGCTTGACTTAATTTGAATCACTTAAATGAACCTCATTGCTACATACAGACGCAGTAATACAACGGTGTCATTTGTTGTCCATCAATGTGTGTCCATCAACACAAATAATCACAAACAACATTTTTAGAACTGAACCAGAAAATGGACAACTGTTTTCCATTACATATATTTTTTATAAGTATTTGTTGTCATGTTTAAATTGTCTTCCGTTTTTGTTTGCACATTTAAAAATAGGTGAAAATATATAAATTTGTAAGTTACCATCGGAGAATATATTTTTATCTAAAAGAGAAACAGAGAGAGAGTCAAAATGTTAGAATAAAAATCGGTACAAATAAAGCTTTGAATTTCAAATGCTGTATTTGTCAAAAAATGTGTCAAAAATAATGATTTTAATTTTGGGTCGCTCAAGGACTCTCTGCAAAAATTTGCGCGACCCAAAATTGAGATGAACTTTTTATCAGTCCAGTAGAAGATATGTCATTCAAAAGTCGAAATATAACTCATTTATACTAATTCTAACTAAAACTATGTAAAATATTATATAAATAGCACAACACCCTTTTTAAAAACTGTTGTCGTACAACGAGGTTTTTTAAATGAAAAAGACTTCCAACGCGGTGTTTACAATCTCTCTCTTTCTCTCTCTCTCTCTCTCCCCCCCTGGGGGAGTTGTTTTCTGGTCATGGGTATCGATTGGGATGGAGTTGAGTTCTTCTGGGGTTGCATGCCATGTTGTTTGCTGTTGGGGGACGGAGTGCTCCTGATGAGGCCTTGAGGGCCGAAACCGGTAGGGTACCGGGCCGCCTTGGAAGAG
>JAUZND010003059.1:0-12479 GCA_034780555.1 Coelogynopora nodosa
CATTGATCTAGGTATAAACTATAGAGTATTAACTAATCAATAACAACACAAACATTGCTTACAACATTACTACACATGTAAACTAAATTTAGACAAAGTATTTCTTTATTTGCCATTTATTTCAGCCGAAGGACGCTATGGAAAGGTTTACAGCGCCATCGACGAGATCTATGGAAAAAAGTATTGTTTAAAAGTTTTCGAAGAAAACCCTGACATGTAAGAACATGTTTTTAATATATTACAACAATATAAACGGATATTTTATAATATTGATCGTATTAAAATCGTTATGAGTCGTACATAAACTATACGTAAAATCTTACACAATATAGACATTATAAAAAACATTTTAATGGCTACATTATTCGATAATAAATTTGATAAATTAATATTTTTTAATATGTTAAAAAAATTATATAAGTTTTATGATTAAAGTAGTAATAAATAAGTAATTATAAATAATATTTAAAGTAGTATGGGCGGATGACCTCTACTCCACCCCCGAAACCAAAACTAACACCGCCTCCCCGCCGCTCTATTCACTCACACGTGATGAATCAAATAGAATGCTAATTATTATTATTATTTCAAAAGTTACAAAGTAGGAACGTGTAAGCATTTATGGTATAAGAAAAATGTCTGTATCACTGTTCATCATCAGTTGCATCGTCATTGCTCGAAGTAGTAATGTTGAAATAGCCTTCTACGACTTGACCAGCCCATGCCCACTGTCCGACTTGCTGTCTAATTTGACCTCGAAATATTGGAGTGTTGGGATATCACTTTTTTAATTTTTTTTAACGTAATATATTATCTTCCATTGATTTATAAATTAGTCCCAATAATTTATCTTTTGTACACCTGTTCAAAAATGAGAAGTGATTCTGAATCCTTTGTTTCGCAAGCTTTTCAATCTCATTCAGTGTACACAAGGATGCTATATTTCCCTTAATATATTTTACTAGAATATTTTCTACAAGGAAGGAATTAGACTAACTTGAACTTTTATCCGTGTCATAGAAATGCATTTTATTTTCACAATCGACATTGTTCTTGTTATCACCGTCAAATCAATATCCGGTCCGTCTGAGGTAGACGATTTCTGTTCGGAGTATTCCTATTCTTCATCAGACACTTCACGCTTAACGTGCTGATGCACATTTTTTGTAGTAGAATTTTGCTCCTACTTCTTATCGTCGCTCCCAATCATATACTTGTTACGATTGACAACTTCTGATAAATCCATTATTTGAAAATTATAAAATGAAATATATAGAATACTGCATCATGTTTTTAGACTTAAGTCTGTGAACAATTATATAATTCTAGTAGAATTACATAAACATATAGGAAAAAAAACATGTATATACGACTCAAGCAAAATGCCTGTATGACTGTTGCCGGACCATCAATGTCATGAAAGACTGCATTTGCGATGAATTTATTACGATCTCGTAATCTATTATTCAATGGCCTCTGCAGACTACTCATTGATTTACAGGAACAGACTATAAGCCTCCAGTTTACCTCGCGAGTTTTATCAAAGTATATGAAATCGGCCTGCCTGAGTCGTTTGATAATTTTCAACCATGTATACATAATTAGGTTGTACTTGATGATTTGATGGAGGAGTGGAAATCTTCTCAGCTGCTAAGTGCTCTGTATACAATAATGGTTCATCATTTACCATGAACATTATCATTTATTATCAACATTTATTTCTGACGGGAAAGGAAACACGTACTCGATCACTGAATACCCGGTACCTGGTCATGTTTAAGAATCAGAGAGATGCTAGCCAAATCAGTCACATGGGTCGTCATAATATGTTTCCTGGAGAATCAAAATTTCTTACATCTGTCATTAAGGCTATTCTGCACGAGCATCACCATGCATACCTATTTTTAGATCTCCATGAGACGACACCTGACCATTTACGATTTAGAAGTCAAATTATTACTAATGAGAAGTCACACCATATTTACTTAAAAGCGGAACAAACCGGCAAATAATATAAACAGGAATGCGAAAATGCTAAAATTGCCAAAATGTAACGAATCACAATTTTTACGAAGGAGCTTCGAATTATGTAGAGGAGGACTAACTCTTTAGTAAAGATCAACCTGCAGAACAATCACTTAAAATTCACGCTTATGATTTACTGGAAGCCAGACATAGAAAACCATATCCAATAGCTCAAACACCACCACCACAAGCGTCAGTATCAAACACAACAAGAGAGCCCAAGTAGACTCTACCACTTGTAATAAATGCTTTTCAAAAAAAATACTGTCGTGCTACACAATTATCTAGTCACATACTTTGGACTTGATACGTTTTGCAGTGGATAATCGATCTAAACTGATTACACACCAAATCCGCTCGTCTAAAATAAAAATACTGATACAAGAATACACCATACTGGCCCAGTATATAAGGAATATACCTCACGATAATGATGAAGAAATATCACCTCCTCAGTCAATCTCAGAGCACGTGGTTCTTCACCGCTTTGTAGCCTGTGGTAGCTTTCGCAAGAGGGCTAATGAAACCTGCGACAGTATTGGTTTAGCAGCCCAACGACGCTTTGAGTTCCTCGCACTGTGATTTTTGCACCATCTTATTGAGGAGGACAGCTGTTGTAGTGATTCTGACTCGTTGGACACTATTCGTTGCCTTGGAGAGTTTGACTTCACCGTTTACAGGATGGATCGGCTGACACTGGTGTGCGGCGCGTGGGTAGTGCTTCGGCAATTACGAGTACAGTGGGTCAGATGAAAATCCGACCATTATGGCAAACCGGCGGTTTAGGGGTGCGGAGTTTAATTCGTCCTTTGAGACGTAAGTGAGCGCCTTGGGACTGGCAGTGAGATGGCCTGGGATTGAATGTCGGGGAGGTCGGTATTTGATCTGCTTCGATAGTAAGTCCGCCTTGACTGCTTTGAGCAGCGGGACGTCTTGCTGTAATCCAGATATGGGCTCAGTGAGATCCTCTTTGATGCGGGTATATGGCACGGTGGTCTTTCAGTGGAACCCTAGTAGTAGTATAGGAAGGGTGGATTCGACCGCATTTATAAACATATTTATGACTCATGTCTATAAATAGATCATGACAAATTATCCCCCCCAAAATTATTATAATTTTTATAATTAAAAAATATCTCCCCCCTTCCCCTTGCTCATCTTGCTCTTGACACGAACGGTCGTATTTACAATCGCTCTCTCGGGATTTTATTTTGTTTTAAATATACCAGTTTACTTCAGTCTGCTTTATACTCCCGACGGTGCTTGCATTAACTTGTGTTATTATTTTCCAATTATATACAACTTTATATTTTATTTCTGCTAACTCCATTCGTGCATTTATTTAATTCCATGAATTCAATATTTGAAAGTAAATCTGACATTTCAAGATTAATGATTAATTTCAAGATTCCGACATTATAAGTAGACAAATCGCAAAAGTGGAGCATTTTGTTCAAGGTGGCAGCAATTGGACAATATTAGGAGTAAATTATTTCGATATACGTGTGACAAAGAACCACTCGGCGCCAGATTATCGCGCTAAAGCAGACGACATTACGCTTCCAAGTCGGTTACAAAACAAACAGCTAGGCTGTGATAAACTTTAAAAAGACTGGAGATCAGTGCTTCAAATATTTTGTTTTGGTTTGTTTACATTTACACGAATTTAACTGTAGTATACGATACAGACATTAAAAGTAAATTATTTATGAAGCCAAGTACAACTGGAAAGGTATTTCGTCTTCCGTTAATGCTCGTGATATTATCAACTTTGAGCGTCATAATCCTAGTATTTATCATAATTTGCTCGAGCGGGATGAGGAAAATTAATGCCACCCGGTAAGAGTGCTCAGAGATGCAGGCAAGTCGTCTGCAGAAACAACAGGCAGAGTGATCAATATACTGGCGCTCAAGGATTCGGCTCATTAACTACCCATAGTCAATCTTTATAGACTACTTGGATGTTGTGTCAGTCAGCTTTGAGAAAGATTTTGAAACATATTCACTTCGACAATTACGTAATATGTCGTAATAGACGTAATTTAATCCTATTACGTAATTGTAGAAGTGAATATGTTTTGTAACTATATATTGCTTGCATCTCTCTGTCATTGTATCATAACTTCATGAATAGGCAGTTGATCTGCGAAAATTTAAATATACATATTTTACAGCATCGTGCTAAACATTTTCTTTTTTATTAATAAAGTAAATTGATTGTTTGAAATAATATCAAGTTTTACACCAAAGAGATTTTTCATTTACTTGTGAATTTTTAGAAGTTGTTTATTTTAACTTACATTTGAAGTATGCCCTTCTCAAAAGATCAATAGATAAAAACGGTAAAGGTATGAACGTTTGTGAATTCAGATTGGTTATTGTGTCGAATTCACACAAGTAGTATATTTACTAATAGTATTTATATTATCTTTAATGAAGTTTCACTATTCCCTAAACGCTTATTTAATTTTAAATAATCATATTCTATGACAACTTATAAGACAGTATTTGATTGATTAATTGATTTGAATGTAAGACAAAGATGACGATGCTCGATTTATTTTGTCTTAATCTCGAATATACTCGAATTGATTCCTACGTTGATTATATATATATATAATATTCATAATTAATTAAATGTATTTGTCCACGGTACATGAAAGTAGTACATGGTACTGTTACGTAGCAAGTCTACCAAGTCTTATCTTGGTTTGATGCTCTATGACTATCAAATATAGACATGACTAGAAATTTAGACAAAACTATTAGTGAAGAATATTGTGACTACAAAACTTCAATTAAAGACTGGAAAATCAAGACATGGCTAGGTCATAGAGATATAATAGTTGTATTATAATAATATATTAATATAGATAAACAGTTTTAAATCTATGGGCTAGGTAGATAGGTCTTTGTGACTACGAGCTATATTTTACTTTGGTTTGTTTTTAATATGTTATATTCTTTATTTAAATAAATATTAAAACTCCATAATGTCAACATCATACATACCAGAATTGAGTGAAAAGACCGATAAATTCAAATGATGGCATTATAAGTCAAATATTTGGCCTGTATTGTTAGTTTTTTAATCGTAATTGTGTTCTATAAAAGCTATTACACTTATTTTTATCGATGAATTAATTTTGAATATTAAATTTATTAACTGTTTAGAGCATAATCTTTTATTATTATGTTATTCCTATTTAAAAACATCCATTTCAACAGGCTGTGTCTCCAGAAATGTTAAAAAAAATTGCCGAACATGAAATACTTTTCCTAAAAAGTGATTTTGATGAACCGCTTGAATTCCTGTGGTCAGGTTTTGTTGGTAAATATCTCTCGGACTATCTCAAATCTGTAGGGTAAGTGTATAGTTTAGATTTTAATTTTGTTTTAGAAAATCATTTTAATTGCCTTTTAATATTGATTGCCTAAATTTTTACAGTTTGTGGTTTATCTTAGAACTATTTTCTGTTTCCTTGTCATGTATATTATTTAGATTTTTATTCTTATTTTTAAATTAAAAATAGTAATAGAAAAACATAAATGTATTAAATTTTTGGCAATATTATTAACTATTTTGCGCGGAGACCTATGCCTATGTTACAAGTAAATATTCTTTTGACTATTATATAAAGAGTTTCATTTGTCATATGTGTAATGATATTTGTTTTTTTGTACAGATTTTATTTATTAGATCTATATGATTGTGACGTTCTGATTTATTGGTTTCATCCATATTCGATTTTTTTGGTTTCATCGTATTTAAATATTTGTTTACATCAACCAGTACGCTAAAGAAAAATGAAGATATGGTTCCGCTGATAGGAGAAATGTGTTCCCTTTGCATTGGCCACGTTTATATGGACGAGTACATGGGATGCTCAACGAACTTTTCTGTTTACGGACTTACAATTCACTTGATCTTTATGAATTTACTCTGCGGGGTAAGTAACTGTTAGCGAATGCTGTGAAATTAAATAATTACACTATTATATTATTTATTACATTAATTGTTATAATGTTCACTAATTGGTATCGGTTTCAGATTATATTATTAGAAAAGTTCCTTATATCTTGGTATTATATCAATCAATGATACGAACTAATTTATTCAATTTAATATATTCGAATGTTCTAATTAAATAGTCAGTATAGCCCGAACATTTTAAAAGAGTATGTATGCAACAGACACTTTAAACATGTAAAGTAAACATGTAAAAGTAATTATAAATTTCAAAGTTTATCACATAAGTCAAAATCTTAACTTTTGGTTTCTTTATATATATAACAATCGTTATATAACTTATCTATATATTCATATCGTAAAGTTTTTTCTCAAAAAATTGTTTCAAAAGATTTCGTTAAATTTTAGTGAGTGTTTTTATTTTTCTTTGTATACAGTTTTAAATAAAATAAGACATACATTTTCAAGTTTAGGTAAATATACAGTTCATCAAAATCGTTTCACCTGGCTTTTCCGTCCCCGCACGACAATTAATAATGTATATAAGAATAAGATGAAAATATCTATTATAATAAAATTACAATAACGCCATGTACAAAATTTATCTCTTCATTAACTCGTCTTCGTCCCCCCTGATATACTCTCCGATTACCTCAAGATACTTCATTAACGCCACCACAACTAATCAGCAATTCAAATAACTGCAAGTAATCAAACAAACAGAGTTTCCATGAGTTATAAAATTGCCATTTTTATACAATATCTAAAAATAAATTCCTGAAGCGTTGTATTTCAGTATGTAGTCTTTTATTATACTTTTAAATGTCCAGTTATACTGCATCACATGTATATTAATACACTATGTTTTCTTTTCCTGTAAATTTCTAAAATGAACAGAGTAAAAATTCAGGAGTCGTGTCCAATATATATCCCTACGTGTTACGTGCTTTGTGTGAAATCGACGACACTTATGACGTCTACACTGGCTGGCTAGCCTGTCTGAACACGGCGCTGACTGGCAAGGAAGTTGGTGCGGTGTTTTCCATGTTTACTGACGATATTATTGGTCTCATGGATCACATTATAGAATCGGAGAACGAAACTTCGGCTATGTGTATAGCGGGACTTCCTAGTAAGAATATCTTTAAAATTAATTAATAAAAACGATTATTATTATTTATTATTAATTATTATTTATGATACAATTATATATATAATAATGCAAATTGTTATATTATGTCGTGGACCGGACTATCTATAACACATTGATAAAACTAATCTATATTTATGAGAGTGAAAATCTTTAATTATTTTTTCATAAAAGTTTATACAATATAATTTTATGGTTGCGCATAATATAGATATGTGTTGGTCGTTATAACTATGATGATTATTTTTATTAAGAGCCAATAATAAAAGAACGCAACATATAATGATGTTACCAGAATTTTTTTTCTTATAAACTTATTCAAAAAACCAAAAATGTGTTTTATTTTTTAAAATTCAGGTCGGTAGTCTTCTAAAATGTTAAACATTGATCTCGACACTTTGGACACTTCATAAGTCCAAGGATTCTTTTCTTGGAATAGAAAAAGTGACGATTTGGTCTAAAATATCAGATTATATTGGTAGATGTTTAATTAATTAATTTAAATTAATCATACACATGTAGGTTAATTGGCTACAGGTTTCCAGGGATAAGAAATTGTTGTTCTTTCGCTACCCTCGATAGTCCCATTGTCGTGCGTACTACATGAGTAGTATAGAATAACGGTCGATTCTGCAGCAATAACATGTAGTATATTCGCAGTTTGTTTAACTAAAACTATTTGTGTCCTTCATAATCTGATATAATTTATAAAGGTGTTTTAAATAATTCAGTATATTATGCAATTTTATATTTAATTATATTATTATATAAACCTTCAGTTATGCATATACTTATTGCTACATAACCAATGCTATATTTTTCTGTTAACAGGTATTTTAAGCTCTATCGCATCTCAGCATCCAGAAAAGTTGATGCCACATGCAAGTAGATTGTTTGAACTTGCCATTAAACTTCCCACATATTCTTTTGGGACCTCCTTCTTGCCAATTATGGACACAGTGCGCAATCTTATCAAAGCTGACGGATCAGTGAGTTTTAGACAAAATGAAATAATAAGTTATCCTTATTGTCATTGATTATTTATTGATTATCCTACTAATTTGTTGATTTGATTATTTGGACTCAAGTAACTGTATTATTTTTTTAAAGTTTTTATATAAAAACCACTGAATCTCATATCTAGCTTAGATATTAATTATTTAGTTTTTACTTAATTTTTAAAATATAGTAAACATACAGGTTAAATGTATTGTTTAACAAACCTTCACACTTAATATTAATTATTAATATATATATAAAGTATATTAATTATTTGACTTGAATAGTAATCGTTTTATGAAATATATTATTTATAAAATGCTGGTTAATTGAATAACGTTTGCGTTAAATTTTATTCAAATTAACAAAACATATTTATTGCATTTAAATCAAAATGTTTACGTAAAAGCCTCGTTAAAATATGAATAAAAATAATTTGTTACTTATATTCTATTTTTTATGCAATAGTTATTCAGTAGGATAATTTTATTAATGTTTGAGTGATAAGCTTCTACTCTATATTTTTATATGGAAGTTCTGCTTATATTAAATATGTTGTTTAAAAATGATAATGATATTATGACTGCACTGACAGTTTTTTAAAAGAAGGAATAAATTATGGATTCCATATATTATATATTGATGTTTAATTTATATACAAAAATAAAAAATGGATTCAATATGTTGATGATTAACCAAAATATATCGTATGTTTAATTTATCTTACTTTTTTTCTATAGTATACTGCCAAATGTGAACTCTAAATTTTTTTTAATACAAGAAAAGATCAATTACGAATTATAATAATGATTGAAGCCATATTTTTCGAAGGTCTAGAACTCTGCATGAAAACTTCCAACAGACTAAATGAGTCTTCGATTAACTATTTTTTCCCCTTCAGATTCAGAATCAAACCCGCCTAGACGCCCTGTTGACCCAGCTGACCAAGACAGACAACCAGAGTTTCTTCATGTATTTCCTGAACATAGTGGAAGCCACCGCGGAGGCCCAGTCCGCCCTGCTACATAAACACCTGGTGACTCTGAGAGATTGCGCCATCCGTGAGCCCAACTACATCAGCATTATCATGGGGATCTACTGCAATATTGCTGAGACTGACAAGGTAGTTGTTTGTGTGCTGGATATATAAATGAAAACTAATAAAATGCCCTGCTGTTATATACAAGCAGAATCATATGATTTGTATTATTTTGGTTGATTTTATTCTGTGTTAGTAGTATAGGAAGAGTCGATTAAAGCTCACCACTTGACCTTTGGCCATAATTAAATAGATATACATTCAGATCATCTATGTGTCAGTGCCATTTTTTTTAAATCGGTTGAAATTTAACGGAGTTATAAACATTTTAATGATTTACTACTGATTAAATTAATATTTTTATAATAAAATTATATTAAATAGATAGATAGACTTTTAGATTATCTATGAGTCAGTGCCAAATATGTGAAAATCGGTTGAAATTTGACAAAGTTATATACATTTTAGTGATTTACACCTGATTAAATGAATTTTAATATTTTTATAGTAGGATGAAATTTAAAAAAATGAAATTTGTAATAGCTATGAGTCAATACCATTTTTTTTAAATCGGTGGAATTTGACACAGTTGAAAAATAAATTTCAAAAATTTTATTTAAAAATTAAATATTAAAAAAGTTAGGAGACTTCAACCTTATTAAAATGTAATATACATTTGTATATAGTAAAATTAAACACATATTCATTTTTAATAGCTATTAGTCAGTATCCATTTTTTGAAAATCGGTTGAAAGTTGACACAGTTAAAAACAGTGTATATTTATTTTGTAATTTAATTATAATCACTTTTGTTTTTAGCCTATAACTATTGATGTTTACAACTTTTGACAACCAAACTTGATGTGGTGACTCATAAATATAAGACACATCCTAATTATTATTGTTATTTTGTAAGTAGTATAACATTTTGATTTTTACAATTGTGATGTATTATGGTCATATATTATTGCAAGGTGGGATTTTAATGAGGATTTTGAATAGGTCTAGTTCACTCAGCTTATTACAGACTCATATTTTACAAATGTTTATGTATTTAATTTTACTATATAAATATATATTATGTTTTAATAAGGATGTACTGTAGTCTTCTAACTTTTTTAATATTTAATTTATAAATATATATATATATTTTTAACTGTGTCAAATATTAACCGATTTTCAAAAAATTGGCAATTATTACAAAATTCTATCTATTTAATTTAATTTTACTATATAAAAAAATTATTCTATAATAATATTATTAAAATATATATATTATACTACTTACAACAAATATTTAAGTAGTATAAACATCAAAAGTTATAGGCTAAAAACAAAAATGACGTTACGAATGACGTCATTTTTTGTCAAAAAATTAAGAAATGGTCTCAAAAACAATATTTATAATTAAATTATAAGATTATAATGTAATTAGACAATAATCAAAATTTTTAGGGATATATACAACTTTCAAATATTTGTAAGTAGTATAAAATTATTTAATTTATATTTGTGAGTCATAATACCACCTTTGGTTGTCATAGGTTACTACCCTAAAAAGATATACCCAATGAACGATTTTAGGTCACTTATTATCCATAATGATCCTGATCGTAAATATATATATATAGGTATATAAATATATCATAAACCCGCCCCACCATAAACTATAAACCCGCCCCACATTCTATAAAGCCGCCCCACTTGTGTATATATACCCTATAAACCCGCTCCACAAACTATAAATCCGCCCCACATTATATAAACCCGCCCCACTTATACATAAATTATAAACCCGCCCCACAAATTTTTGAAACCTTAACCCTAATTTTCAAATATTATAAATCGATAAATATTAATAACTAAAAATATATTTACCGTATATACTACTAATTTTTAATGTAAGTAGTATATAATAAATGTGATACAAAAAACTATTATTAATACGCTTATAAAATTTAAATATTATAATATATTTTTAAAAGTTTTTATTTCAAATACTACTTATTAGTATTTTAAGTAGTATATTCATGATCATATTAGTCTGAAATAATATAGCTCATGGACTAAACCAAATCGATGATGCTGAATTGGAATTTGAACATTAAAAAAAATTGTAACACTCTCTTAAAGTACTACTTATTATAAGTAGTATTGTAAATATATTTTAAAAATCCATTATTAATTTAAATTTTAAGAAAATATTAAAATACTTTTACTTTATATAATAAATCAATAAATATTAATAACTAAAAATATATTTAACGCATATACTACTAATTTTTTTATAAGTAGTATAGAGTAAATGTGTTACAAAAAACTATTTTTATTTTGTTTGAAAAATTCAAATATTATTATATAGTTTCAACATTATTTTTTCCAATACTACTTATTAGTATTTTAAGTAGTATAATAATAATCATAATATTAATCTGGAATAATATAGCCCATAGACTAAACCAAATCGATGTTGCTGAGTTCGAATTTGAACTTTAAATAAATGTATAACACTTTCTTAAAGTACTACTTATTGTTTAATAAGTAGTATTGTAAACTTATTTTAAAAATTCATATATAATTTTAATTTTAATAATATTTTAAAATAATTGTACTTTATATAATAAATCAATAAAAATTAATTACTAGAAATATATTTACCGCATATACTACTCATTTTAATATAAGTAGTGAAGAATGAATGTGTGTTACAAAAAACTATTATTATTATTTTGAATAAAATTCAAATATTATTTCATATTTTTAATATAATTTTTTCCAAATACTACTTATTAGCATTTTAAGTAGTATACTCATATTAGTCTGAAACATAGCTCATAGTCTAAACCAAATCGATGATTCTGAGTTCGAATTTAAACATCACATAAATTTGTAACATTGTTAAAATACTACTTATTATTCAATAATTAGTACTGTAAAAATATTGTTTAAATCCATACACGGTAAAATTTAAATACAATATTTATTATAACTTTAAGAATATATTAAAAACTACTATAATTAGAATTAACATTTATAACTATTTATTTGCCTATAATCAAAGTTCTATAAATTAAAATCGATGATGACGAGTACAAATTTAAACATCAATCTATAAGTTATTAAAATACCACTTGTGCTTCTGTAAATAGTATAAAGATAATGAATAGTAATAGTAATATAAAAAGAATAGTAATATAGATAATGCATAGAATTATTTTTTTAGAATTTCAATCAAAACTATACATGCAATGGTTAGAACTATACATGCAATAGGTCAAAGCTATACATGCAATGAG
>JAUZND010003060.1:0-12479 GCA_034780555.1 Coelogynopora nodosa
TATATTTTAATATATAAAACATATTATAATATAAAACGAATTTTCCTGTTGTATATTTGAATTCAATCGAAAGCAATGTTTTATCAAAGTATCAACTACACTAAACTCACAAGTATTATTCAATTGACATATTTAATAATTCTGTTTCATTTAAGCCTAACACTTTTTATAGACTGCGTTCAAATTTTCTCCGGTTTTTACCTCACAACTTTGAATATTTGCAAAAATAATTATTGAAAACTTAACTTTAACAGCAAATCAATGCAAATCTACAGAGTTGTCATACTTTTGTACTGTGAATCTAATATATACTATAATGCTATCAAATATATAAAGTAGTGCTCTGTGCATTTTTAACCATTATGTCACAAATAATAACATGTTGTAAATATTTTATCATTATTTTACATTGTGTTGCCTATTATCTTTTACTGTCATAATTGCTATTACTTTTTCGGGTACATCACTATCTGAAAAGTCGAATTTCTTTGCTATCTATGTAATCCTGAGCATCGTTTAAATCCTGATTATTATAGAGTGTTTCTTGTCGTGATCGTTCAGATATTTGAGTACGTGTATGAGTGACAACTCACTAGTTATAAGATTTATCAATACACTGCGTTAGAATGCTCCCGTCGTGACGGCTTACGCCGAATACGATCACTACTTATTATTAAAAAAATATATATTGTGTTTTGATACTTTTAGATATAGAATAAAAATAAATAAAAAATACTTGTTTTAGTTTCTGTATTATTTCAATATATTGTTTTTGTTATTAAACAGTCAAATCTGGACAAAATACCTTACCGGTTAAATTCAATATATTTACCCAGTTCAATGAGTACATGTGTATTCAACGAAAATGAGTATTCCGTGTCATTGATGTGAAATTACGTATTTCTATCATTTGGCTAAATGATTCACCATGCAATAGAATATGTAGTAAACACAATTTATTACTTAAATTGTTTTATAAATTTTGTATATTAATTAGTTTTAAACATTTTGTATGTTAATTAGTCTTAAACATTTTGTATATTATTAGTCTTGTAAATTTCTTCAATTAATTCTTCAAATACCTTAGCGATTAAATACAATATATTTATTCAGTGCAAAGAGTACAGTTGTCATTCGCTGTACAGAATAAACTTGTGTCATCAGAAAATAATTTAATTTAATTATTATTGCTTAAGCATTTTATGTCGTTTAGATATATAGGTGTATATTATATAATTATTTTTTATTTTATTTTATTTTATTAATATTACTTTTAATCATTTTAATAGAAAACTTTTTAAATGTTTTTTATTTTCACAAATATGGGTTTAAGTATCAACTATGAGTTGGGCCTCACGTTTTTGTTACAACGTTTAAAATAATTGTGACTAAAAATATAAAACGAAATTATCATAATTTTAATTATTATGATTAATACAATACGTCAAAACTCTATTGTTAAACTAACATGCTACATGTTGGCATATTATAATCAAGTTTTTTGTCTAATATACATTCTATAGAATACAGTGGTGTTGACATATTGAATCTGCTATTTTTGTATTATAAATTCTATACTGAGATACATTGATTTCTAATATGAAATAAACATTATATAATATTCACGATTTAATTGTGAGATTATAAATCAAAATTCACAATTCACAAAATAATACATTCACAAGACACTGAACACAATTTATGCGGAAATTCTTCGCGATTTGAAGGGTGAACTAAACAATTGTTAAGAAACAACAACATGATTTTGTGCACTCTATAGTTAAATTACTATTAAGTGTAAAATATTGTCATTATACTGAGATCAAAATTCCTTTATTTTGCAAACATTCAATATATGGTCGTCACTATGTTGAGAAATATTTGGTAAGATTTTCTGCTATTTGTAATTTTAAAATGTGTATAATTTTATAATTGTTAATTTAATATGTATACATATCTATAAAATTTGAATTGCACCAAGCTTCAAAACAATTTTATCCCTGCGATTGTATGTATATATATATATATACATATCACCGCTGTCATTCCAAACTTACGTATCCGCAAATTTATAATTTTTGACACATTATAATTAAAGTAACTGATTTTTCTTTAAAGTGAATTCAGTGGATTCAATTTAATTCAAATTCTATATTCGAAATTATATCATTACAGTGTTGTGTATATTATAATTGTATAACCAGTTTTCACATAAATTGTATAGTTAATAAAATATAATCTATTTTGTAAGACGATATATTAAATAAATAATAATTTTTGATGTTGTATTAAATTTCTACTGTCTATAACAATTAACACATGTAGTTAAAAGCAGACAATAACATTTCTATCACCTAAATTTAATAAATAATTTCATTCAGTAAAGTAGTGTAGACGAAAACTTAATAAAAGTTAGATATGAGTAAGTTGTTATAATTAAATAATTCAATACTAAATTATAAATGTCTTTATCAAACAAATTGATGTCAATATTTCACTTAGAATATATTATATTTAAAAATGTTGCTTATTTTCGACTCGAGTTTTCAAAAATTATAAATAAAAATGCGTAGCAG
The DNA here is from genome assembly GCA_034780555.1 of Coelogynopora nodosa. Lineage (NCBI taxonomy): Eukaryota > Metazoa > Platyhelminthes > Proseriata > Coelogynoporidae > Coelogynopora > Coelogynopora nodosa. The sequence goes on from JAUZND010003060.1 coordinate 2,577, forward strand.
GAAACCCCGATCAAATTATAATAAAAAAGTCGACAATGAATTAAAAATATATTAAAGTTAACTTTTAAAAAATAACAAGTATTATGACTAGAGCATGATTAGAGGGATACGCTAGCAGGAGACGTCTGTCACTTCCAATAAAACATGAAAAAAGAGCCTTCACAAAAATCACTTCTTATATACTATTTTTACTTTCAGTTTCATTTTCGTTTAAACCTACTTCACTGCTATGACGTCGAAAACATGATTTCGTCGTCGTAATAAAAAAATGAAGAATGATATTACGTCATTAATAAAGTTTCGAACTGTTGTAGAGTGCAGACAAAGTATACTACTTATATAAATTAATGTTTATGGTTTACAAATTTACCTTCGGAAAATAATCGAAAATAAAAGTTCCGCATTCTGTAAAAAATTATGTATATGGATATTAAATTTTGGATTGTAAAATTGGCAATTCTCAAATATATTCAAGGAAGTTAGTGAATATATATATATGTCGAAAATATAATAACACAAAAAGTATATGGTTGGGCCTGAAAGTGTTATAAATGTTATTAAAGAAAAAAATTCTATTGACTGAAGCAAAGTTTCACTTGGTATTATTAGCCAATATATTTTTTATTATATTAACTTTGAAGAATTAACTAATTCGTTTATAAAACTTAATATTAATCAATGCACTTTATTTTATTTTATGAAAATTTGATTACTGAAAATTATTTTCATAATCAATTTCCATTAAATGATTTATTAATACTAAATTGACCTTATACACACTATTTGAATGCCATATTACAATTGATATAAAGTTAATTAAACATTTAGAACTGTTTGTCAGTTTATAGTTTTTAATTAAAAATTCTTCCACTAATTAACCCAACTTCATAAAATGTTCATTAGCTGCTTAGTTATCTTAATAAACTATCTAACTTAATATACCACTAACTCCCTCCTAGAGTATTAAAAAAATACTCTAAGCCGATAAAATCAATTAATATAATAGGAGTTTCAGACTCAGTGAACAATATTTACTTTTTCATCTTTAGTAATAATAATATAATCAATGTGTCATTTTCGTGTTATGACGTATTCGATCGTTTTTTGATTCTGTTTCAATCAAACTAACTTTTTGAAAATAATTAAAAATTATGAGGTTATTTCTATAATTAACTCATGAAACTTTATTTATTTATCACAAACAATAATTTACAATATGTTTTCATATTTTATGAAAAAAAGAATTATCGATTGCATATCTATTAGTTATCATAATAAAAAAGTGCTTTTGTTTTATTGATTTATTGAAATGTTTTATCAAAAAATGTTTAAATTAATGCAGAAACTGGTTATATAAATTGGTTATATTTAGGAGGTAAACATTTCAGATTGATCGGCAAGTATTATAAAAGTGATTTATTTTTCGTACATTTATTTTACCACTTAGAGTATATGTAATAACATCGGGATTTTGATATATTTAAATCAGTAAATTATTGTTAATTTTAAACGGAATCCTTTAATATAACCAGGAATCACATTTTACAGCCATATTCAATTTAAACAATTGAAAATTTATGTATTTTTAAAATTAATATGAGAAGTGTGCTCACTGTTAGATAGGTAAATTTTATGAATAGAACTAGTTTTAATACTTTTAAATTGTTATTTCTTATTGTAGAACTTTTAGGTTTATAAATATACTTCTGGAGTATTCCTTGTAAGTGTCAAATTTTTCAAAAAAATTGAAACGTATCTAAACTTCACAAAAGTGAATGTGTTGTACTCAAAATAACACCACATTGACACACCAAAATCTAAAATTGAAGGGTTTCTTGCAGCTGCCCCTAAATTGCAGTCATTCAGGCAACACACCATATTTATACAGACTATAGAATGGATTTACCATTAAAGTTCATGCAACTTACGATCTTTTTTAAGGCAGTGTCCCTATTGCAGTAGTTGTGCCTTTAAAACACAGCGAAGTTTATATATTCATAACTAAAAACACAATCGGTATCATTTTTTGTAGTAGAAAGCGTACAAAACGCTGTTTAGAAACGAGAATAGTGTACGAGGTGCGTAGCCTATTTTATTTATTTAAAATCAGTAATATAAACTATATAGGTAAAATTAGCCGCCTCAGAGGTTACTAAACTTAACGGTTGGTTTATCGATTATGCAACAATTTAATACTCTTAATGGGTATTATAATATTATGCTACCAGATAGATCAACGCTTTAAACAAGGTTAATAAAATCCGGATGAAATTTAGATTTGAGCAATTAATTCACATGCTGTGAAGCAGTACTATCGAGATACTGGAAGATTTGTTAAACTTTATTTATGGAAATTTGGAATTCGATGGAAAAGATGAAACAGATGATACTAGTTGACACATAGTTTTGTGGCATTCGCAATTCCTTAGATAGCGTAACGAAAATTCGCCGACATAAAGGTAGAGGTAACAATCCAAAAAAGGGTAGCTGTGTTTATAGCAACTGAGAGGAAAAACTGATTTTTGAATATCTAGACGATACAACTCTGAAGAAATTGCTTCGATATCTTACTTAGATGTTGAGCGTCAAGTGATACTCATAGTGAAGAACATTATAGAGGGTTAACTCTTAACAGTTTTGAGTCATTTACCGTTTTGAGTGTATATTTTTATAAACTAAATATTGTCTTTATTTGATTTCTATATATTATTAAAAAAATAGATTACTACTAAGAAGTCAAACCTTTTGGAATTTTTAAAAAATATAAAAAAATATGAAATTTAATGAACCTGTGAAATAATGTATCTTGATTGATAATTCTTCTTTTATAATTCGGCAAATATCCTGTAAATGTTTATTATATTCCCATCAAGGACATTTTTATTAAAATACTCATTTGAATTCCTACCATTGCAAGCTATATGAAAGATGTATTACAAAATACTTGAGCAAATGGGTATTACACGTTGCATTCGCTGAGGCGTATGGATATTACAAAAATGTGTTAATAGGTTTTTACTGGAAAAATATTTTATAAATACTACTATATCCGACTGTGTAATATTTCTCATAAATATGTTCTGTTTTCAATGTTTGCATATTTTGAAATTGTGTTGAGTTGTATTTTGTATAATGTGTTAATATTTTAATATTAAAAGTTAGATATTTTATAAATAATCGAAACCGGAAATGCCGCGGTAGAAATTTCAATTTACAACAAAATAAAATGCTTTTTTATTTTTAAATCTGCACTTAAATGTTATCCACATTATCAACAACTGGTGGGGACCATATAATTGTGTACTATTTATATATACTTTTTTGGTTGCTTTTGTTTGTTGAATGAGTCAACTAGACATTTAAAATGTTTCGAAATTAGATGTTTAGAAATTGATACGTTTAGAATTATTCTAATAAACATAGTATTATAGTATTATAATATATATATATAAGCTATTTTTCCCCTTTAAAATCTTTAAAAAGTTTTCTACCAATCTTGTCCTGACTGGTATCTTATCTCATCGATATATTTATCGTAACCAATAATTTTCTACCACAAAAATATGCAATGTGGAACAAAAATGTGACGAGTTATGGATTCGGACTGTGATTTGTATTATAGGAAGTCCTATATATATATGTATATATTTGGAATGTATTCATACAGGGTGTTCATGTGATGCCCACATATGTTAGGCATCTAATTCCGAAGACGATATCGATTGAACTGCATCGGGCGCATGTTCCGATGAGTACATTTTACGTTATCAATGTCGCAGACGTCTGTCGTTTATTTTCCTTAGTCATTTCCTTAGTTTTTGAATACAAGATTAGCTTTTTATAGAGGGCTTTAACCTGAATATTGACCCAATTTCATATATAGGATATATATAGGTTAAATGTGCTAAATGTTTTTGATCGAATTGTAAACATTTGTCGATAACCACGAATTCTTATTTGTATTTTTGTTTATTTGTAGGGCCTATAGTAATTTAATTTAAAAAATAATTATATTTATTAATTATATTTAATGTGAATATTAATATTTCAATACTGTTTTCAGAACGGTTTATTTTTTATGTCGCACAACTTTTATTGACAAAATAGCTAACGTAAATTTGAAAAATAACGTTAAAATGCGCATAATCATTTTTACAGTACATGTAATACATGTTGCGGTATTTAAAAGTTATTGAAAGATATAAATTTAATAAAACATAGGTTGAAAGTAAAAGTTTATTTATTATTAAACTAAAATTATTCTAATGAGATATTCGTTGAATAATTCTTCTTCTTGAATTGTCAATAATTTGCAAAACATATTTTAACCATTTTATTTATATTTATATATTAAAATAAATCAATAGTCATTATAAAATATTGAATATACGTTTAACATATTTTAAATAATTGTGCATGACCTCCTGACCGTCGCTTCATGTTGCCGTCCGAAGCTTATTTTCTGATAATTGTATATACTATATATAGGGCATTGTTTTCGTATAAAAGGTTATATGCAGGCCAAAATAATTATTAAGTTCATGAAGGTTCGTTTTAGCAGCCGCTGCCACCATGTATAGGCCTTTTCCGTTCTCTCCAAATATGTCAAGGCAACACTACTTTACATGTCAAGTAACTTTACCTTCGTCACTTCAGTTCACTCTAACCTTCGATCAAACCCTAACCGACAAAATATTTCTGACCTCCTCAAAATAATTAAGTATTGGTAGCTTAGTATATACGTAGATTTAAAAATTTAACATATAAAACGAAATTCAAAAATTTACAAAAGTTAAAACAATTCACTTTGACATACACATGTTTAAATACTAGAAAGAACCTTCTCTTTATAGCCTCGATTTGTAGTTCGACTTCACCCTCTGCTGTGATTGTTCTAATTAGATAATTTTTTCAATAATTAATAGATTATTTTTATTATAACGCAATTATTTCAAAAGTTATTAATTGACGCTTATAATATATGCAAAACTATATTAGTCACGTCACAATTATCATTTAAAACGAAACATTATTTACTTGTTATATCATTAACTTGATAATAGTAATTATTAGTTAATAATTAAAATATTTAACTATATTAGCTTAAATATATTAAACAATCTCGCATTTTATAAGGTACATTAAATTATATAATTATCTGCTTCGTCAAATAACAAAAATATATTTGAAATATGATACATATATAGGATATAAGTATGATAAGACATGTGTAAAAATATGTTCATTTGTTGTATATATTATAAATATTACAATAATTTAACAGATTTATATTTAGTATTTATGTGCTTTATTTATAAACATTCATATATTTAATAATACTCCCATTATAATACGCAAAAAATGTAAGTAACATAATGCAAATTTACTATTAATAACTTGTATCCAATATTAAGCGAGGGAATATTGCTTAAACTTACTATTTCATTCTTAATGGGCTTTTTTTTTAAATGAGCATTTTAGTCAACAAAATTTGTGTGACATAAAAAACGTACCTTTAATTTATCAACTTTTCGTATTTTCATATTTCTAATAATTTTTATAAATAATTTTTTTAACATTTAATCAAAGAAATTAATAGTCCTTTAAAAACATTTTAATACAATAATTTTAAATCTTGCTAGAATAAACTACACATAAATAAATGTTATATTTTAGTATATTTATACTTATATTTATATTATTTATATGTATAGTACATTTATAAATTGTATAGAACGATATCTATGTTTGACAATTTTATTAAAATCTCGATTAGTAATGAGAAATAGCAGCAGAGTTTTAATAAAAAAATTGTTTCGTTTTTATTCAGTGTTATGTTGAATATTGTTTTATTGCTGCATATTTCCTACATTGAATTTGTTGCAATTAAAAATGAAGCTATTTATCAGTTTTATCTCCAGGTATTAAAAGTATTAGTATATTGTGTTTGTTTATAACTAATTAATTGGCGTAGCTTGCTATGAGTCCACCGAGTCAATAGAATCGGTTGAGAATTTTAAAAGATATTATTACTACCCATTTTTATATGTAGTATTCTTCTTTAGGGAAATGTCATATTTCTCAGAAAAATTGTTAAGAATTTTTAAATATACAAAATCGTGTATATAAATCAAATTTATAAAATAGATATCTCATTGATTCCGAATATAAATTTTGTTTTTAATTTACAATAGATAGTGCTTTCTTGTGTTTTTTTGAAATATTAAAACAATGATGGAATTTTGAAATGTTTGAAAATGATTATTTTAACATTATAAAATGTTATTGTTTACATTTATTTATAATATTACTGCATAATTTAGATGAAAACATTCAGTTATTTATTGCAGTAAGAAATTCATTTCCATGTATTTGCCAATGTTAAGTTATTAATAAATTTATTTTCTAAATATGTATTGTTCTTTAGTACAATTAACATGTAATATCATTTTTTTATAATTAGATAAAGAAAAAGATATAATAGGGTCATTCCACATCAAAACATCAACTATTTAAACAAAATATAACCATTCTATTTGGACTTTTAAAATATTTTTATTCAACTTGTTTTTGTGAGACATAATATCATAAAATATAACTCAATGTCTTAATCTGTACAAAAGTTAAAAATAAATTAAATATATAATTATTAGAGCTGTTTTAAGAAAATTTTACTATTAAGAGTGAGGTATTTTTAATATTACAATCAAGTATTATATGTTTAAATCACAAAACTATTCAACTGTATTATACATTTAATATCAACTTTATCAAATTATCCCAAGCTCAATATACTGTACCTAGTACGAAAAAATCGTTTCTAGTCGCCGCAGATTTAACACATATCTCAGATCTATTGTACATGCGGTCAAGCTTGCCTAAATGGTTTGGTGAACAAGATTTTGGTTTTAAATAAGATTTTGAACACTACTAAAGGTTTACATTACTTTGTAACATCATATCCGAAGACTCTATAATATTTTCATTATATTAATAATATAGAGTCTTTGATTGTATATTTTCTCGTTTTGATCCAACCAATGAAAATTTAATATTTCTTACTAATTGTACATATTCTGAAGAATTCCTAAATTAGATATCAATACTCCATTTAAAAATAATTGTACTTAATCCTACACAATTCTGGTTCTGGTTTTTTACATTTTTTAGTCTATATATGTTAATATTTAATTTCAGTACTAAAAAGCTATAATCTCCTGTTTTATTGCATCATATAATTACTAGCATCTTATATTATTATAACATGTATTACCTAATACTGCATTTCAGATTCTGCATTTTTCGTTTTATTCTGGGTTCATATTCTATTTTTCATATGTTATCAGATGACAAAAACAGTTTTAAAATTATATAACAGTTTTTGATTGTAAATAATTTATCAATTTTAAAAGATTAAAATTTTATTGAATTTCGTAAATTTAACAAAAAAAAAATAATTCCAGGGCTTCGTCAAAAATTCATATTGGACCTATGGGAAAGTGTCAATGAACCCCATAGGAATAGATTACGTAACATTCGGTAGATATTTTTTTAAGCTACGCCCGTGCTCTAACACAGGTGCTGCTTTTTAATTTTATGTCTAAAACCGGTGTTAAAACCGTGTTTATATGGACAAGGTGTTTGTTTTCAAAATTTATAATGTCAATTTAATATTCTTAACAGAAAGTGTAGATTTTACCAATCATAACTGCATATATTTACGTGTCTGCTTAGAACCGTCTTTTACGAAACTTTACATTTCTTAGGAATAGAGAAATAGAAACAAAGAATGACCTCGTCCAACGGTTGGTTCTAATTATGACAAACGAATAGGTGAAAGGGAAGACTTCACGATAGGTTTAGCTGTGTTATGGTGCGAAGCCATAATTGGGAATGACTCAGAAGATATTTCATCGACATATTACTTTTTTTTATTAACTGTTATAATTTGGTGCGGCAATTGCTTCAGTCAACATAAAAACTTCAGTAGTTTATTAACAATCTTACAAAATGCCATGGATTCGTACATGATTGAAGTCTGAACTATTACAGTTAAATATTTTGTGAAAGGACATACTTTTATGAAAGCATCCCGCGATTGAGAAAGTAACGTCAAAAGGAGGATGCAACGTATTCTATTTTGACCACTTCATCACTTACGTTGAGTCAGTTTTCCCAAAAAATCACTCTCTCAAAACAGAAATAATGCGGCCATCTTCAGTGCAATAATTGAATGAAGAAATTAATGCAACGATTATTTCTAAATGTTTTTTTCTTCGAAATGCGCCTGAGTGAGCTAATGGACCACTGCAGGAAAATGTAACTAAAGTTAATTTTCATCAAATGTAGGATTTTCAAAAGTCAGATGAGAGGCTTAAGAATGATGCAGACAAACATATATGCCCAGTATGAAAGCTGCAAGGTTTAGTTGAAAATATTCGCTATTAAACTCTAATATATCAGTTATTAACTATCTATAGTCTACAATATTATATAATGTTGATATCTTTATGTACCCTTCTACTTTTTTATCGTTATGTTTTTATACTATTTTTGTTTGTGTCATTACATACCGTGAGTTACACACCAACTTTAATTATTTTTGCAATCTAGTGAAAAATATTTTATTGTTTATCTTTTAAACATTATTCAGTAATATAAAACATAAATTTTAATAACCTGTTTTATGTCACGAAAAATACCGCAGAACCTCAATCAAGAAGTACAAATTACTATTGCACATGAATTCCATATGAAAATGTAAGCTAAAATATTATTGCAATAAACTGCAAAATATTGGAGATTCTTGCAGGAAATGTAATATTCCTGTGGGATACAGTAAGAAAACAATGGGCTATTATTGTAAACGGCTTAAAACATTTCATTATTAGTTATTCTGAAATATATTTATTAACTATAGATATCACGTTTTCTGTTAGTGTTTACATTAATAGTTTTATTATTGTTTTACTCATTGCAATTGTTAATACATTTTTAGTAATAAAACTGTACTGTGCAAGATGAATAGTATATAGTACATAAAATTATAAATGTATTCGATTTTAATAGACAGTAACTATAGAAATAACATAGCTGTATTCGGTTGGCCAATAGCTCAAGCAGTTCAACAAACCAGCTCAATTCACATGGTGATCAGTATGTGCATACGTGATAAAGATTAAGTCGTGGTCACTTATATAAAAGTATACAAACAATATGTAAAACTCAATATTTATCACTAATGCACATACTGATCAGACATTGAACTGACTGATCACTCATTGAACATTGAACATTGAACAACTGACAGACATTGATCTATAACTAATTAACCAGACATTAGCTATTCAATGGTACTTAACCATGACCTACTATTTTGCTTTTTTATCTAACGAGAATACGTACGAAAAGAGTGGTAAACAAAAGAACCGGTTTATTTAACAACTCAATATGGATAATTAATTGTATCCTATTATACGATGTGTGTATATACGAAGTTGTTGTCAAGTTTAACATAAAAATATATTATTTAAAATGAAGAGATTGGACTTCTGTAAAAATTATATTGTACGACTCCTTCAACTCGAGCCAAAATATTTAGGAGATCAATTCCCAAAAAGTAGGTGGTTGAAGTTTAAAAGATAACGGGTTACCACAAATAGGGAAACCAGTGCAAGTCAATTAATAGATTCACAGATTGCATCACATAATAATTAGTTACAAGAGAATTTCAAAAAAGAAAGTTTAATACAGTTAGAGATATAACTAAAATAAATTGTTTAACGTCAGTAATATAGGAAGGGTGGATTCTACCACGCCACTTGACCATTAACCATGATACCTGACATTTGACCTTTACCCCCTAACCCCCCACCACCCTACCCTCTCCCAATTTTCCCCCTA
>JAUZND010003062.1:0-12479 GCA_034780555.1 Coelogynopora nodosa
CGAGAGCTTACTTCGATCAAGGATTTATTGTTACTGTCGACTCTTCTACCATTTAACGCAAAAGAGTTTTTACTACTGCGGAAATATTCTGCAAGAAATCGTTAATTACCTACAAAACTGAAAATACAATTTGAATTAATTCTGCACAGATACCAACGAAACGAACCAAATTCACAAAGTTGCCATAATGCATAGATTTCAATCAACACAAGATGTCGAACAAGAAATTAAACTGAAATCAATGTGTGACAGATGAGGAATCAATACAGTCCGATAAGGAGAAAATATTAATAAAATCGATGTAGGATATTCTGGAGGACGAGGAGGAAGGAAAGTGTCGAGACGCTTCTGACTACAATTCTAGAGGACATACAGAAAAAATTAATTGACCTTGAAAGAGTTGAAACACAAAGTACAAGACAAACTGATGAATTAATTAATTATATTAAACTATTCAATTGTATGAAAAATTATGATGCAATAGAGCAAAGAGGACGAAAAAATTCAAGAAGATACTCCTTTTGTCACCTATAATTCAGGTCTACGGGAGAGCACCAAACGATTTTAGTATATATTTTTCGCAACAAAGTACTTGATGCATTGGACTCAATTAGTATCTCATTTGTTGGATTTGTAAAGTACATACCAGTTATGAGTATCAGGCACGAATTCTGCGCCCAGTCAAGCACCTCCACTGCGAAGTTAGACAGCCAAGGTATAGCCATCCCGCCCCACAGTACTTGGCAGTGCTCAAGAGGAGAGTCTGGTACACCCACCGAAGCAGCTGACTATTAAATCTCCACTCCCGGCAACTCAACGCCCCCAGGACGCGGCTTCCTTTCACTATCTTTATAGCCACCCTATCCGCCGGAGGGCGGAAGTAAGCATCCGATCGTATATCACGCTCAAGAAAACAGGATTAAGATTAAACCTTAGACTAAGGTCCTCAACTTCAACCTAATGAATCCACCTACTCTCATGGGTGTTAGTGCTGAAGAAACTTACCTTGCGCACTTATTTAGATTGAGGGTCAGCTTATTCTTCCAGCTCCACTTCAAGACTTCCTGCACACCAATCTCAACCTGAGTGGCCACGACTTCCTTATGTTAGTCGGAGGACTAAACCGCCGAGTTATCCGCATTAAAGCTGACGCTCAATGGCTGTGGAATGCATGCGCGAAGTCCTAAAGTTGAAAAGAGAAATAACAGGGGTTAAAGGATGGAACCCTGCGGAAGTCCCTCACGAAACCATAGGGTTTTATTCTAATTCTTTTTTAGACGAACTCTAGCTAGTCTACTGGCGAGGAAGCCTCTAATCCACTTAACAAAGAGAAAAGAAACTCCCGAGCTGAACAGGGTGCCTAGTAGGTCCGTCTGACGAACCGTGTCATAAGCCTTCGAGAAGTCCATTAGTGCCAAAACACTCCGCTTAGCCGGACGGCTCTGAAAACTGTCGCTGACGGACTGGGAGATCCTAATAACATGGTCGTCAGTAGATCAAAGTCTACGGAACCCAGCCTGGTCCTCCGGCCACATGCCAAGCGATTCGGCAAGGTGCGTGAAGGGGTTTGCCACCATTCTCTCCATCACCTTGCCAAAACAAGAGGTTAGGCTTACCGATCGGTAGGAGTCAACTTTCCCAGCTGGCTTTCAATCCTTCATAATGGGTATATAATAACCGCAGTTCTTTAGGATTGGGGACAAAGCACTTCTCGCCAGGTTGAAATATTCCAGAACATTGCGGGCCACCCCCCTGCCTCTTTGAGAAAGCCGGAAGCGATACCACTCGGGCCCTCATTCGCATTTGTCTTTGATTGGTCCAGTGCACAGCTCAAATCCGCTAAAGAATATGGACTACATTCCTCCCCTCCAGGCCCATGAAGAAAAGTTACTCTATTTAGGATTTTCATCACCTCGCGGTTTTTTTTCTCTCCTCTCTCGAGAATCGGTGGCGGCTAACCCCCGCATATACTTGTATGAAGCGGTCAGCCTTCCTCTGTTCAGAGGAGAATTCACGTCCCACATCTATCAGCACCCTGTTCTCTCTTTGAGCAAAGGGTCCTTCCCACTCAAAGAGCGGATAACCCCCCACTCACGTGAGAAACCGGAGTGTCTCTCCAAGGACTCCACAAACTCTTTCCAACAGATCTGCTTGGACTCCACGATCAGTTGCCTGATCTACCAAAGAATCAACTCAACCCGTCTGTTCTCTAGGTCTCTGCCTAGGCGGTTACGTTCCTTGATGGCCTCAAGAACACCCTAAAATTAGGTGCTCCCTAATAGGCCTTTTCGCTCGCACCAACCCGATGTGGGTACTAGCTACACCCTGAATCGCCTCCGAGATAAAGGAAACTCTCTCCTTGAAAGACGACCCCTGGTTCTGGTCCTGGAACTCAGCGCACTTTGCATCCAACGCATCATGATAGGACGCCCAATTTACCCTGTTCCACTTCCATTTTAGGCTTGGTTTTTCCTCAGCCAGGGTATTGACCTACAGGTCAACCTCCCTGAGTATCTAATAATGATCCGATCCTAGGCCATCCAAGCATCACCACTCCACATCTCCCAGGGGGGAATTGCGTATCACTGAAATAACCCGTGTAGCTGATCCGTTATCCAGACAGCCCAGGTCATTTACCCTCAGCCACTCTTCGATCCCAGAGATAAAACGATTATAAGAATATATTTCAAAGTTTTATAAGAATTACAATAGAAAGGGACACTTCAAATTTGATGAACCATTTTTTCATAAACTTCACTAAGTATGAATATCAAATAAATTCATCAACTACTCTTCTCATCCAAAAGTATATTTAATATTTTAATTAGAAAACCGAAATAAATATTTAGCATTTAAGGGATTTCTGTAAACTAATGAATAGTTCATCATTTATATTTTTTGATAAAATGGTAAATAGTCAATCGACCATAACATTTCATTCTACTTTAATTATTCTAAAAAGTAACAGCAGACAAGATTTTTTCGTCATTTCCAATTCCTTTCAGCCAGAAATCTATACCGCTATTTTGAGTTGTAGTTGTATCATTTTTGATCTGGATATATTTTATTCGCAAATATTGATATACCGAAATTTATATAAAATTAAATTCATCATGAATATAAGGACAGAAATTGATTAGAAGGAAGAGAAATATATATCTATTATCAGGCAGAGAGAGATAGTATGACTAATTTCATAAATCATTTGTTTGCCTTCAAATAAAGGCTCTCTACCGCGGGCGCAGAATCGAGAATGAATAATGATAAATTAAATAATCTCATCAGACAGAAAACTCTTTATGGCTCAAAAAACGGCTATGTAAAACCGCAATCAATAAGAACAAATTTTCTACCGAAAAAAACTTAATTATCCACATAGAATGTTTTGTTGTCCAACTGGTTTGGATCCGCATTGAATCAATTTCAAGGTACAAAGAGAAAGTTAAATTTAAAAGAAAATTGTTCCCGCAAGAAAACAAACAATACAACGATATAATCTGACCACTTAATAATATAGATATTGTATCTCTCGCGAATCGAACTTACTGAAACTTACAATAATTATTTTATACACAATTTTTAAGCTATATACTTACTAAATACGAATATTTTTAATAGGGATGCATAAGCTCTTTGCAAATGGGTTGAAACAAAACAAATAAATGAAATGTAGCCTAAATTAAGGAGGTATAACTATATATATATATGTATGTTTCAAAGTCATTTAGCAGTATTACCTTATTATTAAATGTTTCACGTAATCTGACCAGATTCGGACCAGGTTACAAAATCGTTTTTGATGTATCATGTTCTTCTGAAAAATAAATAACTCTGTAACTTAGAATAGGTATATTAATATTGTATTAATAATATATACTCAATATTTTATGACAACGAACAACATTTCACATGAATCTGATACTGTCAGAGGTCAGGATTACTATTTACCCTCGGAAAGGTACAGATTTGAACATTATATAAAATGACTTACTTTGATTTCTATTATTTCTATTATTCAAATAACAGTAGTCTATACCAGCTAGCCACTGAAAATCCAGAAAGAGAAATTATAATATATATATATATATATATATTTGCAATCAAGAATTAGATATTTTTTAGGCAAAATTTGTACCGTTATTTGATTAATAGATATGCAACATTGAATTTTAAATAATCCTTAAAAAATATGTAATTTTATGTTGTTTAGAACAGTCGGGTATGTTAATTTTTTTTAATAGTTTCCTCACCTTCAAAAGTATCAGATTCATGGGAAATAAAAAATATTTTTTCTTACAAAATGTCAATTTTATGTTCTATCAAAATGAAACATTTTCAGAGGTCAGTCACGTGACCTATAGGGTGCCGGATAAACATTTGTCTTATGCTAAATGATTGTACTAAGAACATTTAGTTCATTGGATCCAAATTTCAGCACGATCGGCTGTGTCGTTCTTTAACAGTTCCAGAAAATATAATCAGGGGGGGGGTGGGGGGTTGTTGTCTTGTCTCTCCAAAGACTGGGAAGGGTTAAGAAGTAAGAGAGCAGAACGTTATCTATCTATTCTTTAAGTTGAGATCTTTCTAGTTATTATTAACCTTAAATAATATAAATTAAATATATCATGAAAATAACATTTCGAAAAATACAAAAATATAATAAATAATTAAAATAAGCTTTTCTTTTGCTTTTTTAAAACTAGAAAATTTAAACTAAAATGAAGTCTAAAGTTAGTGGTTTAAGTATTGCCAATAGCAGAAGAACAAAACATGGGGATTATTATTAGTTGGCTGTTATAGAGTTACAAACAACAATTTGCCTTTTTTGACGTTCTTATCAAAAACCATCCCAACGACTACTAAATATGTGGCAGATTAATCTGCTTCTCTCTTTCTCTTATTGGTTTACCTCTAAATTGTTGCTCAGTTGATCAGAGCTCAACTACATATCCATGTAGGTAATACCTTACGTCACCTTCCGACCAGAGATAAGGAACATAAAACTCGTTCAAATTCCAATACTTTGATTATTTTTTGTCTTCTTGTAATTCTTCAAAATGGTTTGTAATAAAGTTTCAGGCGATTTTAGAATTCTGGACTCCCGTAAGAATGATTTCACTATAAAAATCAAAGAAAGCCTGTACCTACATGAAAAGTTTAAACCTAACTTAAACATTAGACCTATTTAATCATCCAACTACGTATACTCTGTTCGCCGTTTCGGATAACTTGTTGTATTAACTTTTTGTTTTATTGAGTGAAAAATGTTATTTAAAATTTTACTTTCGTTATTGTACCTCGAAATTGATTCAATGTAGATCCACAATATTCGGACCACAAAACATTCTATGTGGATAATTAATTTAATTTTCGATATAATTTAAAGAACTGGACACACGGGAACCATTTTAATATAAATGTGTCTCCTAAACTCTTTTAAAGTTATATAAAGTAATCAATATAATTAATCTAAAATAATGTTTCCCCGTAGTCTATGCCCAAAAATACTGAAAATAATATGCTTATAATGAAAATGATTTAAATTAAAAAAACGACATTCATCCGGAAATGTTTGAACACATGAAAGAAAGTAAAATATTTTTATGAAAATTCAATTAGTTAGTCGATATATTTATAAAATGTAGTTATAAATTAATAGCCTATACATATTTAATATATAAATAAATAAATAGGTTACACATGTTAAAAACACACCTAATAGAGGTTATTTAACTCAGTTATTATGAGTTACTTCGATTAATAAAATTATAATCTAAATAATAATATATATGTGTAGTATATATTTATTACATGTAGGTACGGTACGAATTTAATAAAAATTAAACAAAATATTTATTTATAAGTTAAAATTACATAAAATATCATCATTGCAAAAATCATACGAATTTAGTGTTAGATAAAGTTATCACATAAGTTAGACGAGCACACAATTATGATGTGATTTAGCGAACTATTTTTGCGTCATTTTATTGGTAATGATTCATAACTAAAACTACCACATCTGTGTTCCATCAAAAGTTTCTAAATAATATTACTATTTCAAGTTCTCATTATTTAACTAAGTTATTTAACCAAATAGGCAGCTTGCAATTAGACTATACACAAAGTAAACATAATTTAAGGATTTACACAGCAATATACAATGGGAAATGCCAATGAATAAAAGATGACTGGAAAGACAAACACATATTAAATGACGTACGTCAACGTTCTGTATGCAGTCACGTATCAGACAATATTGCTGCTAACTCATCACTTATCAGATAATATTTCTGCTAACTCGTAAAAATAAACGATTTTCCTAATTATAATCCCCACTAGTAAAAAGCTAACCTTTGAAAGTTTATCTGTCCAACTTTCTCGTTCTGTTATTAAATGATGTTACGGAACATATTATATGAATGAATCTAACACAATAAACCAGTTACGTGATAACTATACTCCATACTTTTAGAAATTGGAATATATTATTTGAGTATTTCCCACCGAAATGTAAATCAAATAACATATAACGTTTAGAAAGAACAACATTCCCACCGAAATGTAAATCAAATAACATATAACGTTTAGAAAGAACAAAATTTAAATAAGATAATTTACATATTGTGAAAATTCATCTATTTATGTATTAATTTATATCCTATGAGTTCCATATTGAATATATCTATTTGGCATGTTAATGAATAATCAGAATATTAATTATTCGGATATATATAATGGAAGCGAAAAAGATTTAATAATATTATTTGTTTTTATTTGAAAAATTGATTACATTATTTTAACTAGCTTATTTATTTATCTGTAATTTTGATTATTATAAAAGCCATAATAAATAAAAGTATAGGTAATTAAAATATTCTAAATATTCTAAACTACATAAATTTACCAGACCTGTTAAAGCGGTCAACATGTTATATATAATAACACATATTTATAATTCTGACATACGCGTTTTCTACCTTCCACCAACACAAACCGACATCCCCCGGGTGTTAAACATTTTACATGCAATACTGGATATTTTGGGACGTTGTATTCTCTATACATTTAAGGAGTAAAATGTATCAGAATCTTCGGCAGTATCTGCCCCAAGCACCAGCAGCTAACTACATTATAAATTATGTTTAATCTATTTTCTAGTACAGCAACATAACAACTACTGTTCCGTGTTTTGAATACATATTTTGTAGATAATATTATAGAACCACTTCGAAATTATTTCGATTTTTGCTGCTATATTATTAGACTATCATATAATTTGTTGATTAAAAAAAAAGGTGTAAAACATTGAAATGAAGGAATGAATATGCCAACACATGAATGATAGAAAATAATATAAATCTATTTTTATATTGACACTAAAACTAGATATTTTAAGTTTACAGCTGCTTTAGCATTTATACAATTTTTTTCTACAAATATTATATATTCGCTTCTCCAAATATTCTGTTATTGGATAAAAAGATAAGTTACAAATTGATTAAATATGTAAAATAATGTTATAGTTATTTAAATATGACTAAAATAGTATGTCATACTGTGAATTGCTATAGAAATAGAATGTAGGAAACGTCAATTAATTAAAAAATATTAATCGATATACCTTTACCCCATTTTCAAATTTCTTATTTTATTATTGGTTGTAAATTACGAACTGTTATATATTGGAACCTTTGAAAATCGAAACTTAAAATTTTTGTATAACACAAACATGTTTATTATTGTTATTGTTTCAATTTATGATGTGGGTACTGGTGGAAACATCTCGTACGGTATGTGGATATTCAGGTGGAAACATGAATATTATCACAACTTATTTTGTGCATAACACATATTATATGAAATTATTTTTATCATTGTATTATGTTAGCCAGAATTAAAATAATATTGCTATTTTGGTACATATCCCAATTAATTATTTCATTAATGGTATAATTTAAATGTATAATGGTATTTCCAATGTAGGAACAGATGTTGGTACATACAGAAAACTCTCCTTGTTCAAAAATATTTTGTTTTCAATTCTTTATATATTCAGTTTTTTAAATTATTAAAATTGAAAAAGATTATTATTATAGTATAAATAAATTGTGGATTAATTAACACTATATTTTTATAATATAATACATTGGTAAATATTCTTATATTGTTTTATTTCATAGTTTGCTCTTATTAATGATTTCATTATATGATACTATATATTATAGTCTCAGGGGCGTATGCAGGAATTTCAAGGGGGGGATTTCCGATAGTTTAGGGGCGCCAAAATTAAAGTACATATAGTATAGAGTTATTAAAACTAGATTTAATACAATGTATTGTTCATAATCACAAGTCAGAGTTGAATGTTACAATAATACATGTAAATATAAATACGATCGCTAGGCTACAAGTTCCTATTTTTCTATAGTCTTAATTCTTTAAATGTGGTACTAATTAGCTATGGAGATTTCCGGGAGGGCTGGAAACCTGAGTCTTGTTTTTTAACAGTGTGAAGTTTTTAGTTAAGTTTTTATTGTTTAATGCTATGTTTAATTATTCACCAATTTCTAATTTAAAAACTTTAGAATGATTTTTGTTGATTAACAATTAATTATCCACACTATATTAATTAATGTCTGTTTTCAATGTTATATAGGAAATTGTTAAATTTTATCCACAGTTATCTATGCTATAAAATGTATTGTATATTGAAATACAATTAGACCATATTTTTTCTCGGAAAACGAATCCTACAGTAGGCCTATACGTATATAACGTGTTCGAGTTTCATTGGTTACCTCTTCTCCAAGAAATTGATGGCATTAATTCACAAACCTAATTATACTATTGCAACATTCGCATTTATCTATACAATCTAATAACACACATATATATATGTATACATACACTCTCTCTACGCCCCACACGAGTCGTTCTTAACAACCCAGAAACATTTCGATGCATGATAACTAGAAAACATAGTACTATTGATTTTCTATTCCCCACCACTTTTGAGCGTGCATTGTCTATAATAGTTCTAAAATCTAGATTCTACAAGTGAGGGTGTTGTCGGGCATCTCTAGAATTGATACGAGTTGATCGAAATTTGCGCGCGGACTCACTCACTCCATTTCTCCGTCGAAATTCAAAAAGTCACTTTTGACTCGCTTTTAAGGATTATAAATCAGGTAAGTTTGAAGCTGATTAATGTTGTTTCATTTTAAAATTAATTTCAAAAGCAATTCTTGAATTTTAGGATAAATGGTATTATTATGATTATTAACATTATTTTATAGCAGTATTTGTATAATAATATAGATCCATTTGTAACATTTAGTTTTATTATATTTAGCATTTGGTAGAAAATTACTTTCTTCTTAGAAAATAATATTCACGGATGGCTGAAAAAGTTGCATATGAATTCCAAATATCAAAAATTGTTTTTAGTACTTTTAGATGCATCAAAAAATATGTTTATGATTTATCGCAAAAATACAAGTAAATTATTTTCTTATGTACTACTGGATTTAACATGTATAATATCGTTGTAAAATAATGGTGCAATCATAAAGCATTACCGTTTTAATGACATGTTTTGCATACATAACATCAAATAACTAATACTGATACTTGATAATAAAAATATTCGTCTTATGAGATAATAGTAAATAAATACATTCTATTCCAATCCTCAACATTACCACAAAATAGATTAAAAAAATAATAAAATGAAAAAGAAGAACCAGAAATTATCAAAGCCACTGTCAAATAAGAAACAACATTTTATAATAATATCAGGATGGCTCAAAGGAAAAACCAACATTCAAGACTAAACTCCTGAAAGGTCAAACAAAAGGAATGAGTTATCATCAAACCACAAATATTATTTATAAAAAAAGTTTACAATCCAAACATAGCTTGTACTCCGTGTAAAACAGGCCTGGAGTGATAAGATGGCAAGTCAAACCTGTGGATATAAAACACAGTCTGTCAAATCCAAAAGCAGAAGAATAATTGGGGACAGCCCAGGATTATAAACAACTGATATACTGAGATGAGTAAACAATGGTGCGGGACTTTGGACCCTCAGCGGCAGTTTACCGCTTTATGTGCGCACAACCATCACTATTGCCATAGTTTAGCACCTAATTAATCAAGTTATGGAAAACCACGTAAGCTGTAGTGGAATTGAAAAAGATTAAATTGCATTTACAATTGAAAATTATATTATCATCTCATTTGAACCAAGTATTACCAGATTTCACAAATCAAATATAGTGGTCATTATTGGCAGATGTCCCTACATAACAAATAATAGATTCATTAATTAATCTAAAATAGAATAATTAGAATTATAAAATGAAATGAGGTGAACAACATACAGACCGCACATTTACTAACTCTAACAGATCGAGTGGTAACAACACACAGACCGCGCACATTTACTAACTCTACCAGATCGAGTGGTAACAACACACAGACCAACCACATTTACTAACTCTACCAGATCTAGATCTACAAAGATATAAAACCTTTGAGGACATTTTTAATGAGAATCTTATTTTTTATTTAGACCACCGGAAACCATTTTATTAAAGATAAGAAAAAATCTAAAAGCAAATAATCATCAAAATGCAAATCTAACAAGATGACCATAAAAACTTTTATAAGAAATTTTATTGAAAATAATACTATCAGGAAAAGGAAAGGAAATAACATCAAAGTTAAAATCATTAAAATCAATTAAAATCAATAAAATTATTAAAATCAATTAAAATCATTAAAATCTTTATGGTAGATATTTCCAATAAAAAAGGTTTACTGAAAACTTTTACATCAATATCTACATCTAATTTACTAATAAATTCATAATAGGCTTGATTCCGAAATACTTACTCCTGGAAGTAATTTTTGAGTTGCTTTGGTTACTTTGGTGCATACAAAAATACATAGTAAATATAGAATT
The DNA here is from genome assembly GCA_034780555.1 of Coelogynopora nodosa. NCBI lineage: Eukaryota > Metazoa > Platyhelminthes > Proseriata > Coelogynoporidae > Coelogynopora > Coelogynopora nodosa. The sequence goes on from JAUZND010003062.1 coordinate 10,970, forward strand.
AGAGGCAGTTTTCAGTAAAAAATTGATTTTTACGGACAGTTTTCAGTGAAAATAACGAATTTTTGACAGACTATTTTCAGTAAAATAATGATTTTTTAGGGACAGTTTTCACTAAAATAACGGGTTTTTACGGATTATTGTCTGTGATTATTACTGTATATTAGCCGTAACTTACGGATTTTTACGGGTTAATGCCTGGCAGTTTGTTTCACGGCTAATCTATCCGTAAATGACCGTCATTTAGTTAACTAAACTAATAATAACATTAAAAAAGAAGAAAAAAAGAAGAAATAGAAATAAATGATCGCAAATGTTCGAAGTTCACCTCCTCCAGTCATGGGCATATTATATCTGTGGTCAAATCACAGCAGAGTAGTTGAACAGACAGGTTTATATGTTAGTAAGATTACATGTCAATAAACTACGCTATCCTGTGGTATGACCACAGATATATAATGCACGTGATTGTTTTTAGTATTTAATACTTTATACTGTTACATGACTTGGAAGCACACTTCTAAAATTTCCGATAAATTTTAGTATTTTGCAGCAAGCGTTATTTCTTCTTATTTTATTTATTATCTAATGCTGCATACATCGATCAATAATCTTATAATAATAACATAGAAGTGATCATAGGGTAGGAATTAAATAGAGAGTTCACTCTAATAATATTATTTTGTATAATTTTATACTTTTACATTTCTAGGGTACATTGTAACCGTGAATTAAATATTATGTAAATGTAATAAATATGAGCAAAAATGAAGGAAATATTGTATACACTATTCCTTTGTTACCTTGTTTTTGTATTTACAAAATATTCTGCTGTGAACATATTTACTAAATTTTCTTGTATTTCGATAAATCGCTATGTATACAATAATTAAATATATAACTAAATATATCATTAAAAATATTTATTTACTTTTTTTTACTATATTTAATTTGAACAAAATAGACGGCGAATATAAATAACAGATACGAGTTAAAAACATTTCTAATATTTATATAGTCACCAGTCTAATCTCTTTTTATATATTTATATTATTTTATATACCATATTTAATTTTAATGCCTCATTGTGAGCGTAAGATATCCATCGAAAATGTATTCATTATTAGTGTATGATAATCATCAATTTTCCGTAAAGAATATGTCAGACAAAGACACAATACTAAATGTATTATTAAAATATTTATGTTGTATAAGAATACAAAAACATATCATAAAACTTTTTGCATCAAGGATAGAATAAGTTGCCCACGCATTGCTATTAAAAATATTTCAGATGTAGCCAAATATATTTCGATACATTTTAGTTGAACATAATAATGTTATTCAAATTGTAATAACATTATTTAATCGGGACATCAACAAAGACAATTATATATTTTGGAACTATAAGCAAATACGTCATTAGTATACTTTAGGTTTGACTAGGTTTCAACAATACATGTAGGCCTATTCATTAATTTCCTATTTCAATGGATATTTTCAAAGGATAAAT
>JAUZND010003063.1:0-12478 GCA_034780555.1 Coelogynopora nodosa
GGAAGTTTGGTTTGCCAGGGGGGGGGGGGGTAAAATACCTCCCCTCCACGTAGCAAACCCTACAAAGTATGTCCACGTACGAAGGGTTAAAGTTCGCTTCCTCTTATAATTCTTAAAAAATTATAATTCATATCCAACGCTTCATAGCGTCGCCTTGTAAACCAAAATGAAAGTTGCTATGCTAAACTGTGATTAATAATAAGTTTAAGAATCAAGGATAAAAATAGCGCAATGAAACATATGAAGTAAAGACACGAAAAATGGGCAACTAATATTCTACGCAATTTATAGTAATTATTTAATATCATAAGCTTTATAATGTAGTAATAAATACGTAAAAATGAATATTGAACTTTAAAGCAGATGCGGTCAATTCTTCGACGGTTGTTAAAAAATGAATAAATAATTTTATTAACTAATTTAAGTCACGTTCCGTTGGTTTTAAATGTATAATTTAGTAGTAAAGTCAACCATAAAATAAACTAAAGCAGAATACAATTTTTGTATACATTTTTTATATAAAATTTCCCCTAATCACAAAACAAAATTTGTTTCTATAATTTTGTTAACCTATTTGATTATTGTTAAACTATTTTCCTTTTATACAAACAAAATTAAATAATGATGATCATCAACATAATTTAATTAAATTCAATCCAATGTTTTAATTTTATTTGCAAAATTTTACAACCGTTATATTTTGAAACAGTCATTGCATATGCTAATTAGATAATAAATTTATATTTCAAGATATAATACATACTATTCAAGTTTACCATCGGTATTTTTTATATTAATTGTACTACGTCTATGTACAATGTCAACATTTTAAAATTAACTTAGCATTTATGAAAACGTTAAATCATGTAATCTATTATAATCGTCTAAACTCATGTAATCATATACTAATGGACAAAATATGTTAAATAAATAGTGACATCAACATACTGTATGTATGTGTATAAACGGATTGTCAAAGCAAGCAAACAACTTTATTCAATACGATTTATATATGTATTTTAGAATATCATATGCGCAATATTAAGCTTTTTAAACACTCCAACTACAGAGTTGGGATGCGTTCTTAATTTTTCATTACTTATAATTGATTAATAAAATCTTTTTTCCAGCAAATTCTTTTTTTCCAGCAGGCAACCAAAGTTGACTACTTATGATCAGAAGTCCAGGATGGTTAGCTTTTAATAAACAGGCGGGAACAGGAAATTCAACTACCCGATTCAGCTACTTGGCCGTCTCTGTGAAGGGAGTAGAACATCAACAATAAACAGGAAATTCTTTTTCCAGTGCTTGTCTATTGCACAAGGAGAGCACTGCGCATATTGTATAGGAATTAGCCCGCATTGATGTACAGATAGAATCTGATTGATGGTAAATATTAAGATACATTTTTTTCAAATCGATATAGAATTTTAAATAAAAAGTAAGCAGAATTAACTAAAAATTTCTCATAGCAAATATAATTATGGTTTAGAAAATATCTATAATTAAGCGGGATAATAAAATAATTATTTAGTTAACTCAACTAAATTTTGATAATTTTATTTTATCGAATTATTTATTTATTCCAAATCATGTTTTCACAAATTTGTTTATGATGCTAAGCATAAAAAGCAATATAATTGAAACAGATTCGCAGCACGACCCCAATATAAAATCATTTAAAGTTATTCGGTTTTTGATAAAAATTGCAACTGATGTTTGATCAAAAGTGTCTAAAATGCGAGAAATAATTTTGTTATAATATTTGATATAGCAAAAAGACCATACATGTCGACAAACATATTATTTAAATGAAAACTTCAAAATATATGTGATACATTCTTTTGTATAAACATATATTTTTAAAAAGTCACAAAAAACAATTTTTATATTATTTTGTTTATGAGCTATCGCAAAAATTTATATGGGGAAGGAATTTCACCTGTCAGAATATTTTTTTTATGTATGCATGAATTAATTATATATAAAACTCATTGCATTTTACATAATTTGGAAACAGTGCCTTATGGTACAATATACTATTGGTCAGTGTCTAATCATACTAATATCACTGATAGCTAGTTGAGAGACTGTAACAAATATCATTAAATATCTCAAACACATGAAAGATTTCAAACCAAAAATTAGAACAGTTAACATATTTTAAAATTGACAACAAATTGTAATTCATATTAAAAAAAATGTTTCATCACTACATAAACTGAAATATATACATCGAAGAAATACCAGAATCCTAAGTAAAATAATTGTTACACTAAGCTAATGTACCACCACAAAAGCTTCACAGATGCTGAAAATATAGAATGAAGGATTAATAAAATCCTAAAATTCTTGCAATAAAATACACCACAACAACAAGATTTACAAAAATGTAAATAGTTAATTTAATTTTGGATGCAAAACATTCAATTGACACAACAAACATAGAAAACAAAATAGCATACTTTAACTAGCATACCTTCAAATTTATAAAACAAGGATCATCCTTAAAACAAAATTACATAAAATATTAGTTACATATTAAATATAAAGTAAACAGTACATGTTTAAATAATATTTCCAAAAAAAACAATAAAGCAAAATAAAAAAATGTATACTTTAATTGAATTAATAAATTTTAATAACTGTAAATATAACCACCACTGTAAAATGAAGGTGCATATTTCGAGATGTTAAAATAATAACCGAATTAAAAGATGATGGCTTTCCTGTTGCACATTAAATATTTTATTTTTCGGGAATAATTGTTATTTAATATAAGTTATGATAATAGTTTAATTAATAAAAATAAATAATGTTTATGGTGAAATTAGTTTTCAAGATCATTCATAACAAATGTCCCAATTTATACCTTTCAACAAATATTCTGTCTGTGTTTATACAAATGTAACATAACCAACATTTACTTTTAAGCATTAATATCAGCAGTACGACAAAATTCATTGTCATATATAAATATATATTATAAAATATCAGCACATAAAAAAGAATAAGCCTTACATTATTTAATTAAACATAAAAAAAAATTAAATACAATATATGTATTATAGAATTTTTACAAGTTTTTAATATCACTAGATGTACTATTTACTAAATAGAGTTATGCAATTGTAACCTCAGACTAACAATTTACAACCAAAATAATATTATATTTCTATAAAAATTATATTAATCTACACTTGTCTTTATGACATGATACTTGCAACCAGCAATGTTTGTAATGATCATACTTAATATACTGTTTATTCATACAAACTACTATTAATTCTAGACTTTTAGTCTGAATGTGATCATGGCATGTATAGTGTCAAATTAGGTTGTCTTCATTTAATTATTTTAATAAAGTTTTATAAAAAATTGCAGAATATACTAATACAATATAATTATATTTTATTCTTATTAAAACTATTCCATTAGAGAACCACAATTTATTATATTGGATTATATAATGTGTAAATTTGTAGTAATTTGTTGTATAAGTTTGTTATCCATCTTTTTTTATTAAAGGTTTTGTTTAAATTTATTATAAAATTTATATTATGTAGATGCTTATTATTCTGGTAATATAACTTAATTCGTAAACAAGACTATTTAGTTGCATATTAGAAAAATATATACTATTAATTATATCTCCTTTTATGTAAAAATATATATAAAAAATCTTTATATGTATAGTTTAAATAAAAGTATATCTATCATTATATAATTTGAATAATTTCTTTATATTTAAATAAAGTTAAATACTATAAATTATTATATAGTAAAATGATCATAATTTATTATTTATTACATAATATAGTAATTATAATAATTAAAATGTTCTTATAGTAGAATTCTAAAGCCAGTTTGCTTAGAGTTATTTAAAAATAAATAAACACATAAACAAATTGTTTCAAAATGTATTTATCAAAATGGAATTAACAGTAAACAGGAAGAGAGAAACAGAAGATACACACAACACATTTTATAAAGAATACAATTGAAGGATGAATGAAATATTGGATAACAGAGAAAGAGCTGGGAAAACATATAGACTAATTTATAAATACATTGAAAAATAAAATATACTAGTATACAGTAATAAGGGCATGAAACATAATAAACCAGTAAATAGACAGGGCAGGCTAACACAGAGAAGGAAAATGATATAGAACTAATTAGACTAGACACCACACAATTGTTAATACAAAATAAACAATTATTAAGATTTATATATATTATTATTAGTAATATTAAACATAAATATTTGAAAAAATCATTTTAAATAACCATTTTCAAGAATGATATATATCAATATTAGTAATATTTTACTAACAATAAAGACTTATTAATGGTCTCCTTTGTGTTAATAATAGTGTATCATCCAGATATGTTAATTGTATGTAATTTTCTTTCTCTATGTCATATTACCCTTTATTTTCACCAGTTCATTATCTTTAATGACCTTATTACCATTTATAATCATAATGTGTATTCTGAGTTATTTTTCTGTTACCCTCTCTTTTGCTGTTACATTGGTCCTTTAATTGTATTCTTTGTAAAATGTGTTTTCTTTTTCCAGTGAGATTGAAATATTGATTCAATCAGTACATTTTGTTATAAATTATTTTATAATAAATATTTAAATAAAAAGATGTCTTAATATTAATATTTATTTTAAATATACAAAAATAATATGTTAAATATGGTTTTATAAATAATAATTATAAATATATTTATGGAAAATTATTATTTTGAATATATTTTTATTGTGTATTATACTATAAAGGTTATTTTTTTAAATATATGAATTGTAAAAGTGACTGTTACATAATTTTGAATCATATTTAATTATAAATATATTATTTACCTTGAATTATGGCAAATATTAATATTTATTATATTTCATTATATTTATTAAGAATATTATTATTAATAAAAAGATTTAAGATAAAACATTTTACATAATTAAAATATATTTATGATTTTTAAAGATAGGAAAAAAGTTTTTAAATAAGTTTATATAAAAATATAAATAATTTGTTTTAATTTTCCTGGCCATTTCACTAAGATTTTTCTATGGGGATTAAGGTATAGTCTGGTACCCATCCTTTTTAAGTAGGTTATGGTACATGAATAAGTAATTCTGGTATGTATTACTAAAATTTCAGTTAAATATAAATAAATACATTAATTAAATATCTTAATATATAAATTAAAAGTTAATAAAAACTGTGTAGAACCATAAGGTCTTATATTTGAAACCTGCTACTACTACATTATCATATTATATAGCTTTAATGGGTATTCCTTAGAAACTTTTAGGAAGAGATATTTACTTACTTTAGTATTATAGTCACTTTTTTATACTTTTATCTTATTAATATCATATAAAAATATTTTTTAATAACATAAATAATATTATTAATTAAATAATGTATAACTGTAATAAAATGTATTAAAATTAATGATAATAATATTAATAATATTTTTAATATTAAAAGATAATGATGGATAGGATTAATATTAAAAACATATTATATAATAAAAAAAATTAATTAATGAAATAATACAAATAAAAAATATATAATTATTAGATAGAAAGAAAGATTTATAAATAAATATTAATTTGTAGTAATATAACTTTTATTTATTACTATTAAAAAATATTGAAACTATAATTTTAGTTATTGATATTAGTTTATATATAAATATATATATTATGCCTATGGCTATGCTATGGTATTTTAGTCATATTAAAAATAAATTATTAAAAAGTGTTAAAGTAATTTTTTTTTAAATTATGTATAAATAATAGTATAATTATTAATGATTAATATATATTATAATATTTTAGGTTGTTATGATTTAAACATATAGTTGTTTTTTAAGATTTTAATTATAAATCATACTTTTCTATATATAATTGATTATTATTACTTTTTGTTTATACTTTCATAACAGCTAATAGTAAGAATAATGTTTTAATATATAAACAGTAAAATAACTTACTTTTCCTTTTAAAATTGCTGATAGCCCAATGAAAGATTTATCAATTTTTTCAAATGTTCTAGTTTCTCCAATTCCATCCATAATTTCTAATGTTGGTCTTCTAGCCCTTTTGTTTTCTTCCTCTTTCGGTGTAAGCTCTTTACGTACACCACCAACATGAGACATTGGTCGTTTTTGTAACTGTTCTTTTTCTGATGCTAAAGGAGTGATAACGTTCGTTGCTCTTTTATCATCATATAAACTGCTTAAAAAACAAGGATGACTTTGTATATTAGCCGAGGCAGAACTTGGCCTAATTTTCGTTGGAAACATGTTTATTTTTGTTGATGTCATATCTACGACTAATAACTAAACATATAATCGAAAAATAATGACAATCAGCGAAAAATGTTAGAAATTTATTTTTATACGACGCGGTATTTGTTGCAACCAAACCGCATAACAACCAATAATTTTATTTCTATTAAACAAACAATAATAATAAAATAATAAATAACATTTTGAGAATCGAAATTTATAATTAGATGTCACTACCCTACTTCAAGCCTTTACAAATTACGTGTTGCAACATAATAATTGGTTTAACATCATTTTTCTTTTCAAAAACATGATAATTAATTATATAATAGTAAACATTTGCATATTGTAATTATAACAAATGCACCAAGATAAGAAAATTGCACTAATAACTTATTTAACAACATACACTTTAAGAGAAATAAGTCTTTATGACTAGACTTAAAACTTATGTTACTTAATTTTAATGACATTAAACAGATTTTTTTTGTCAAAATAAAATGTACATCCATTGTTAATTAGTTCTCATGGCACTATATATATAATAATAATGTTAATTATATTTTTTAATTATAAATATATAATGTGTCATTCCACCGAATTGTCATTTTGCATACTTTAAAATTCAAAACAAATAAAAAACATGAATGGTAATGCTGGATACAATATTAATTGTGACCTTTCCACGTAAAACATCATGAACTTTCAAAAATTTATAATTTTACTGTAGTCATAATAACACTTGATAATATAGGCTTACTAACCAAAAATGACCAAAATATGCATATTTTCACATTATTACAATATTTATGAATTCATGGAAAAAATATTTGTGAATTCCTGTCTTGCAAACTGTCGAGTCAACTATAAATATAATAGCGCACAATAGCATGCACTATAACTTTATAGAATTGTGTATTTCGAAATATGTCAAAAACGTTTAACACATTTAGCCTATTTTTGAAAATTTGTTGAACCAACTTCACGTTAAAAGGAATATGTATAAATCTAAAAGGTATAATGCTTTTGAATATGGCATAACATTATTGTCGGAAATATATTAAACCGCAAAAAACCGCTTCTAAATATCCATATATCCGAAAAAGAGATATATACGTTCAATTATATTTCATAACTCCATTTTCAATCAAATTTATCTCAAGCACTACGTAGAGCGCGGGATAGTACATACAGAGTTGCGAATTTCTAGTGGCTATTTTTCATGAAATTTAATTATAGCTTTATGTTAGTTTCAATTACGTGTTTTCATATTTGATAATCAAATTATTATTATTATTAAACTATATTGCTCAGAATTGTCTTCAAACACGAAGTTGAATCATCTTGTTAAATATATTTTGTATTTACAATAAATATGTTTCTTACCCAATTTTAACCGTTTTATAACTATTTGACTATATACTTTGAATTGAACTTATTAAAAAACAATTTTGATTAATCATGAAACAAATATTTTTTATTTAACAAAAAACGCATCTAATGTGTATATGATGACCATTTATCAAACTATACTGGATGTGATCTTTGAAACCATAATAATAATTAATTTGTATAATGCATATAAATAATATAAATATCTTTCTAAAGTGTGAATGTCTCTGTATCGTTCGTAAAATAATTAAAACCATGCCTTTTAGAACGTATAGTTTTCAACTTCTCAGTAAACTACTCCAAGAATATTTTGCCTACATCGTTGTATAACATTCCATTCTATTGTAAGATGCCATTAAAACATAAAGAGGCATGAATATATCGATGTCAGAGAATATCAAAATATAAAATGTTGAAATATATGGAAGGTTTTTAAAACAAATAACTATTCAACATTTATATAGTATCACACCTGAATACTTTTTTAACATTTTGTCAGACATGGAACATTCACAGATAACCATTTGATGTAACTACATTTATTTATCTAACTTGAAACCAAAATATTAACAGATAAAAAATATTGTGCTAAATTGCTGTAGTGCGCGGGATAAATTTTACTTGTAGGCATCGATTTCAATTAGGACAACATATAACAAAAAGTAGTACATTAATTTATTTGAAAGGATAAATGTGATTATTCATGAAAGAATACTGTTACCAAAATGGGATTAACGTGCATACCAAAAACGATTCGAGTTTCATCACGTGCAGACACATCACTCAAGAATTTTGAGTCTTTTAACTAGAAATACATATTTATTAATGGAATTTTAAGTTTAGATGCGTCTAGTTGTAATATGTGAAATAGTGAAATCATGTGATTTATTAAAAATATATTCTGGGGTATGCCAAAAAATATCTCTTGACCATACGATTAAAAATTAACCATTTAGATTTTGGTGAATTTATGTTCCTGTGATCTCACATTTATTGCAAGATCTATATTTTTTATTAGTTACAACATGACTGATTTTTTGTTACTCATTAAATAACTTATTTTAGTTTATTAGTTCAAAATAGCCACTATTTTTAAATTTTGTTTTACCAAATTAGAACCTACCCACTATTTATGTATTTACATATTTTCGATTGGTTGTCGTAATAATAATAGTGCTAATAAACTAATTATTGTAAAAAATAACAAGGCAAAGATTGTAAAACAAAAATATTGAGAAATTGTTTTACTTGATCCAAATTTCAGATGAGAGGAAACGACAGAAAGTTATTATTAATTGCTAATTTAACAGCTTACAAAAATAATGCAAACTTATTTTATTATATAAAACATATACTGGATTACAGTACGCATACAAGCGGTTAGATACAAATGGTCAAAAGTTAAAAATAGTTGGATTGGCAATAAGGAGACTAAACAAAAGAAAAATTTTATTTCCAAACGTAAATTTAACTAATTGTATAAAAATTGCCAAATATTTAAAATTAAATTAAGAGCTAAATATATTATTTTTATCAACGACATTATTGTTTTCTGCATTCGTAAGGTTATTTTCTTTAGTATTATGCATTTGGAATGTTTCATATGTCATATATATTGTATTTGTAGCGCTTTAAGTAAATTCTGGCCAAACAGCGAGTATTTATTATATACAATCTTATAAGAGTAATTTTTATTAGAGAAAAAATCTTTAAAATATTCTCTCAAGTGTGGAACTTGAATCGAGGTTTTCACATGCCCATGAATATCTATTTTATGAAAAACATGTTTAGTTTACTTCAATTAACCTTTAAAAAATAAGATTTTTAAAATGGCAGTTTGTGGAATGACCAACTATACTCGTATATATTATATACTATATACAGGGTGTCATAAGTTTCTACGAGTTAGAAAAAAATGAATAAACAAACAAATAGTGGAATATATATGTTATATTAAAAACAAAACACTTGATAAAACAATTTAGCAAATAACAAAACTAAAATTAATTGTCTAACAGATCAACTCAAAGAATATAGAATATATTTTAAATATTATCAAAATGTTATATTATATACATGGATGTATATAGATGCAGTCGACAGTATAGACACTTTTATTGATTGACACCAGTAGATTTTCGGGAAAACGATTGAATTCTGAAATGATTGCATCTTTCAAAATAGGTAAGTTAATTGCTGGATGATGTCGGTGGGTAAAGCCGAACTTTCCTACAAACATGAAGGTCATCTTTAGGCCAAACAATAAAAATTAAAAGTTATTCTATGGCCATGACCTACAATATAAACTGCACACTCAACAGAAAAAATGCTATTTCTTTTGAAGTTGTTGTCATATTTAGCTAAAATCTGTTGAAAGACAAATTCCACACGATTTAAGAGATCTTCACAGTTTTATTTCCAATATCTTGATCACTCTTGTGTCTGGAGGTTCTCTTATAAAACGTTCTCTTAATTTACTCTAAATATTTCCTCACTACTAACCAGCAAGCTGTAAATAATTTATATGCTATACTATATTCGCTACTGTCCCCCATTCTTTATACAATTGATTCTGAAATATGTCACCTAAATATAAAAGTTATTGTAATTTTTAAATTTAATTCTGAAATCCATAAAAAGAAATTATTTTATTATAGTGATGGAAATTGTCATATAAGTACTTTACCTATATAGGGAGTTGTTGACGGTATACAATAAACTATTTTTTAATATTTAAGTATGTTATTGTGGAAATTATGAAGTTTCATAATTAATACAATAAAAAAAATAAGTCCGATATTCAATATAATCAACTGGTGTATTTTAAATGAATTAAATAATTTTAATTTCGTTTAATGCCGTAAATATATTTTCATAAAGTTATATTTCCTTCGCAGCTGAAGGGAAGACATCTTGACTTATGATCAATATTTAGTTTGCGGGTATTAAACGAAAGCTAATAATAGTCCTATAGAAATAAGCTGTAATTTTGGGGGCATTCAACGAAATTAAAAGCCGGAAATTGATTATATTGAATACGAAGTAATGATATAATTTTCGGGATTAATCGGTAAATTTACGGGCGGCTATTCTAAATCTTTAGCATATTCTAAAATTCTTGCGGTAAAAGGAACATTTGGCATGTGTTGGGTATTGAGACATTAAATTGTAGTGTTCTGCCATGGCTGATATCTTAAAATCCCCTGGTGAATAGCTGTTTTATGTTCCTTTATTTGAGTATGTAGTTCTCTTTTTGGTTTCCACGATATATTCATAATTACAAATTGAACAAGTTAATTCGTATAAATAATGTTTTTCTTTTGGCAAAATGCGTTAGATAGGGTACAGTTTTTAGTTGTGCATGTAGGTGGTTGTAAGCATGAGGATATTAATGTATCATGTAGTTTGGTTCCTGATGTAAATATAGGAGTGATATGAATTTGACTTTGTCGAAGAATTTGTTTAACTTCTTTTGAGTGTTGGGCATTAATGTATGGAACTTTTAGGATACAACTATTTTCAAGTTATCCTTTAATAGAATGTGGTGGATTATATCTAAATTTCGAATAAATAGAATCATAATGTTCACTTTTTTTTTAATATAATTGGTTTGGTTGTATAAAAAGTATATGTAAATAGTAAATAAATGCAGTAAATAAAATGTAAATAGATCTATTTAAAACATTACACAAAAGAAAAGGTAAAATATCAACAATAGGTAAATTATAGTTTTTAAGTTGTAAATATATGTTCATCTGTTGTTTCAAGTTTGTATTTTCTTCCATGTTGGCTTGATATTTGTATATGTTGATATTAATCTAATTTGTAATTAGGTTTAAGTTCATTAACAGGTATATCAGTATTAGATGAGATGGAATATAACAAACAGTGTCCATCACCTTTACTAAAGATTGTGGATAGATTATGTTGCTTAAGAAAACCATTAAGTTGTATAAGTGCAGTCTGAGTTGTTTTTAAACAGATAAATAAAGTATTGGTAAATGTTCTTGGATCTCAATTCTAGTTTTTCTTATTAATCAATTTTGTAATCATTAAGTAAAAGTATATCTTTAAGTTGATTGCTTGCTTTTTGGTAGTTATCTTTCGCATTACATATCTTATTTAGACATCTGAATTCATTAGTTATAGCATTATGTTTTATTTCGTCAGGATGATGAGATTTAGCGGAGAGGAAAACATTTTAAAAAAACATTTAAAAAATGTAAATTTAAAAATGTATAATAATAATTCATTTTAAAATGTATAATATCTACCTAGTATAGTTATCTGCATATCGACCTAATTATCTGCATTGCCTATTAATTTTTAAGATTGATAAATTCTAATTTTTCCACAATTAATATATAATCTTTTTTTTAATTTAAAATATTTTCACATATTTGAAATATGAGTCCATAAATTTATAATGCTTTTATTAATTTAATAGTATTTAAGGAAGTTATCCAAAATATTATTATTAAATGAAGTTTTAACTATCAGTCTTATTTATGAAACCTCATAATGTCCACAATAAGATACTTAAATATAGTTAAACATATATATTGCCATAAACTTAATTTAATATAATAAACATAAATTAAAATTATAATATTTATTTGTGTCACAGAAGAAGTCAATATAGGAATCTTTCTAACTGTTTATATTATCTCGATAAAATATTCGAACAGTATTTACTGTTGCATTAAGCTGGGTTTACACTATCGACATATCTGCACAAATTAGTCTGCACAGACATGCTTGTACAGATATGTCTGAA
>JAUZND010003064.1:0-12478 GCA_034780555.1 Coelogynopora nodosa
TCTAATTTTATTGATCTATAAAAAATGTCTAAAATTCGTTAAATTATTGAAATCACGGACCTATATATATTCTCACTAAAGCGCCTAACTATATAGTATAATAAAATATATTAAATATAAAATAATTAAAAAAAACTCACTTTTATTACAATTGATTTTATTTAATTCAAAACATTAAACTTTAGGATTACCTAAAAGGGCACCTTGCTAATGAAATAAAATGATAAAAATCAGGGAACTCATAAAAAGCTGAAATTAGTATAGGGGTGCAAAATTGTAATATTTCTTAGCATGTCATGTGCATGCACACATGCTAAATCAAATGATATAAACTATTGCTGTGTTAAGTTTATGCAGTCTTAGACCTGCAGTTTATAGCATTTTAAAGTTAGATCAGAAATATGCACTCCACTATTATTTTCAATTAAAAAGGTAAAATAAATAGTAAAAATTATGTTACAATAAAAAAGAAAGAAGAAAAAGATATATATTAATATATAATTAATTAATTTTTCCACTGGCCCACCATTAAAAAAAAATCGAAAAAATTGGTTTTCTAATTTCAGCGTCGTTTAATATAGATATTATTACTATAATAATGACTTTTGTTAATATCTTAAAAAAGTATGAGCTTTCAATATAAAAAAATATGTGTGGACTATATCAGTAAACAAATCTTTAATTACATTTAAAAAATTATGTTTAAACAAATATTGATATTTATTTTGTAACAATAATTTTAACAATATTTAAAATCTTTGTATATATACAATAACTAATAACGTGAAACCCGCCCTTTAAGAGATGGCACCAATAAATAACAACGGTAAATAATTATTTAAAAAAGGCGCTATAAAAAAATATTGTCACTTTAACTAATATTATTATAAAAGTTATATTATATAATTAAAATGAATTTTTTATCGTGAATAAATAATTTGTAAGCGCCTTCTTTAAATTGAAGTTTCACATTTGTATTTATAATAAGAACACATAATTGTTATTACAATTTTTACATATAGACTATAATGAAATAATTATTGTGACAACTTTTTTTACTGTCTATTTTTAACGATTTTCATTGAAAAACATGTCTATTTTTGAAGAACGAATGACAAATACCGCAACTGCACGCAAGAACGCCAATGACTCGCTGACCAATTTCGTAGATCAATTAGGTGCTTAAATGTTTACATTTTGGTGACGTCCAAAGACTGTGCTGACAGACTGGAAACGACAAAGAGATTGCCAATATACAAAATAGAAGTGCAGTCGATCTCTTATACAGACACTGGATTTGACCTCCCATCGCTGGTTATTTTTATCTAGTATTACCCAAACCTAAGCCTTATTCATTCAATATAAAATACAGCATTTAAGTCAAGTCTGCCTGCAAGTCGTTAGTCTCTCAACCATTAGTCTGGTAACTCAGCAATATATTATATACAGTTGTCTTTGTACCTTGAATATTGACATGGGAATGCCATCAAGAATCTCCATAACGACGGCCAACGGCGCAGCCATGGACGTTATCGGAAACGTATCAGTTAATGTTACAATTGGTCACAGCACGTCCAAGTTTAAATTCCTCGTCGCTAACGACCCTGGTTTATGACTGCATTCTCGGAACTGACTTTCTTCAGATTGACCTAAAGAACTGGACATTGACTCATATTTGATAGACATTTGCCAATTGTCGACCAAAGTGGATGCAATCAATGTTTTTATATCAAGTCTAAGCAGGCTACTTGGATACCAGCAAAGTTAGAGGTCTTGTTACCAGTTGTAATTTTCCAACGGAATAAATGCAGTGTGCGTTGAACCGAACAATCGAAGAACTATGGATAAAGTGAAGTCTGACTCGACTATCTGCGATTCCAGATAGGCTGTAATTGCCTTAGGCAAAATCAACCATAGCGATAATTATTCACAAAAGGCAGCGTAATTATTCAGCCAAAATTTGCGCAGTTGTTGACGTGACAACACAATTAAATGCTCCGCAGACCACAGAATGGTTCCCGCAGATAGAAATCAACAACAAATAATTTTTAAATCAACATACGAAAACAATCATTACCAATCTTAAGAACTTTGAAGATGTTTTCTCCTTAGGGTCACTCGGAAGGACAAACAGAGCAGAGAAACGCATCTGGAGCATATTGAAGAGGGGGATATTTTCAGATCAAAAAGAAGAATCGCGAATGTCATTACAAAAATACATACACTATTATTTATTTTTGAGTTGTAATTGGTTTGTATTGTAATTAATAGTAAGTGCCGTTTATTAGTTTATTTATTAGCGTATATATTATTATGCATTTGAAATATGGTTGTGATGATGATATATCGCACTGGAATTGTTGTTATTTAATCATGGACATAAAATATACTCATTTCTTATTATAAATAGTATTTTTATTGTATTTTATAGGTTATATTTCTATTGTATTATTCTGACAATTATATAATTTTGTTATATTACATTATACACTTTTAGGTTTTTTTAAATTTAATTGAAACGTGATTTTGATTTGAAACGTACAAATCTGTAATTTTAATGAAAATATTTAACATACAAATATAGTATAGTTATATTAAATTATGAATTATACAATATTTCAATGTTTAGTAACACACTGGCGTAATTTTTTTGAGATTGGAATATTTCACAAATAATGTCAATTAAATTCTCAAGTTAACTTTTTTGTGTATTTCTGTAATCGTAGTGACTTATTCCGGTATTGTAATGGTTAAATTTTATTGAGAAATATATGCGTAATGGAAAATATTTCTATTATTGAAATTTTTAAAAGTATAAATAAGCGAAGTGGTTTATTTATTACATGACGAGAATGATTTACATATATGTGTGTATATATATTTCAAAATTATAATTCAATATAATTATAAACGTAATTCAATCTGAATAGATGCGAAGAAATTAAATTTGAAATTTGGTAAAATTACACTATTTGTAGAATACAAAATTAATTGAATTATGGAGTTTATAATAAAATTCATAATAAATTTTTATTAAATATATGCATACATTTCTCGATTCATAATTGATGGATACTTTATGATTGTATGAAAATATTGTTGAGCAGGTTGAGTAGAACGCAAGTGCGCACTCATGGGGGGTCGTACTGATCATTTGAAAGTATGACACCTCTAGGACATTAAGGAGGAAGCGTCCTCAGCAATGACAGTCTCCTCTCATAAATTATATAACATAAGCTTATTGGAACATGTGCATTTATATTTTTGGAATACTGATAGAAGCGAATACTCCTAACGAACAATTTTACAAAAATATTCTTAATGCAAAAAAATAAGCTACCTTTTCGATTTTGCAGATTTGTTTAGATTGTTTATCCTAAGCTTTGTTTTAGGAGTAAATAAATGCTTCGTTTAGGAGGTAATAACATTCAAAGTTTAACGTTTGTTTTGGTGACATCAAGTAAGATTTGATTTATTGTACAGTAAGATCTCTTAGTTTTAAAGACAAATAATTTTATCAATTGTCAAAAGTTGCAATATTTTTTCTTACACTTTTCAATTTTTAAAATTATTTTAAAGGCTCTGGCGCTCTTACAAACCCACAAAGATATTGCAGTCGACAGATCAAAAGTTTTGGAAATGTTTTTGTCCTCAAAACCACATGTGTAAAAGTTATACAGTTCGCACAAAAATATGCAGAAAAAATGAATCTGTACTTTGGCGCCCCAATTGTTTTCCACGACCCCTCCATTGAAAATTCCTGGGTGCGCGCCTGAGAAGTTATGTAAATGACAACAACAAACTATTTTGTACATTATTGTGTATGTAAATACCAAATACTTAATTACGTACTGTATGTCAATTGAGCTGATTAGTTTTTTTTAAAGTTTAATACAGTCTAGTCTCAATTATGCAACGCCTTGGTTCTCTTTAAAATGTGACAGAATATCTAATTTAGTATCATTACAAGTAGGTACTTAAAAACATTTAAGTATGTACTTAGTCTGGTGTCCCATAAGTCTGGTTTCACAATATATGTACATACATACTATATTTAATAACATTTACAATTTTTTTTATTAGATCTCAATGCCATTTGGATGCAAAGTTTATAATTTTGAAATATAATGATCTACTATGTATATTAATTTACTGTATTCATTAGTCCATGAGTTTTTGTTGTCCTATATGGTGATATTAATGTTGCTTACATTATGATTTATTGGGTTCTGTGGTCTCGATATTTTTATAACAGACGATTGTTTTATATCACAATTGTGATTTACTAAACGCAAATCACAAGACATAATATTTTTCTTCCTATTTGACCTACCCTGATTTACTTATATTACGTACTTACTATACAACAATTTTTTGTTATACAATTACCGTCATTTTTAATATCTATTTTCATCTACTTAGTTGTTTTTTTATGGAATCTGTTTTCAGAAAATGTAGACAGATTTTACTTCGTGATCATTTACACTTATTATTTAATGTGTGTATCTTATTGTTGCTTTTAGTTAGATAATTTAGATCAGTTTTAATTAATTTGTATATAAAGAACTTACATCCGTTGTTACCCTTATTGATGTTGTTGGTATTTCCTTTAAATGTTCAATTTTTTAAAATAAAATCCATATTATCTTTAACATAAGTTGAAATGTTAAAGATATTTATATTCGTATGCTTTTAAAATTTTCGTCAATTTTCGACATATACTAACCTGTGTGTGTTATAAATAGTAAAAATAGTAGTAGAAATGGAATCCATATAGCACAACCCATTGACAGCTAATATTGTTACGGTTGCGTCTTGGCCACTTTTTTTTATTGTCGATCATAAAAATTAGGTTAAATTCTTCCGTATTTAGTCCCAACCTATATATTGTTACCATGTAGTTAAGTATGTATGTTTATACTATCAAAATTACACGCGTGGTTATTATCAACGAAATGTACTAAAACATTAAATTGTTTTCAAAGGTCTGTTCACCACCTACATGACTCAAAAAACATGCTTCTATGGTCGTCTTAAATCTAGATCTCCCAAGATATTTTATAGTCCTTCTACTAACAAAGGTGATTGTCGCAATCACCCCAAAAGAAGCATGTTGTAATCCTCGCAACACCAAATATTTATTATAAAGTTATTAGAACATGATTATAAATGACATACAATTTTATTAGGATCATAATAGTCCCATGTAACCTAAAAAAAAAAAAACAAGCGTGATTTTCAGAATTACCCACTGAAAACCATGTAAAACGATATAGCTATTAGAAAGTTATGTGTGGGGAGGCCCCAATTATTTGTCGGTAAGTATCCGTTTTAAAAATTACATATCTCGCATCTTCAATATGAAGGCGTTCCATGTGTATAGTGACCAAATAAAAAAGAAACTTCATAAAAAGATATAATATTGTACGTTTAATGAAGAATCTATTTCGCCATTGTTAACATTAGGTCTTTAGTGTTGTCATGCAAGCCCATTCAATGAGGGTTTGTAGCTATTTTATTTTTTATTCGAAATTAACGCTGAATGAGTATATATAGTTAGACAGAATTAATTGAAAATACGCCTTAAAATGATGAATTTTTAAGAGAATATTTAGGGGCCAAAAGGGTATCTGGTCCAGGGACTAAGCAGGGACTAAAATATGGGGGTGCCAGTGGCCCCCTGGCCCATAGGTTCCGCCGCCACTGCATACTTATAAATATTATACAATAGTTATAATATTGTAACAGTCATACACGTAACGTAACATAACGAAAACATGTGTAAATTACGGACAATCTTTACATGTAATGATGGTCACACTATACAGTGTGATTTGCAAACAATCACAGCTTTTCCCAATTCCCGATTAATTATTGAGTGGGCCCTATTTAATTTTTAATTCATTTAGAATAAGTTAAAGCCTGAAAAATATTAATTATTTTGGAGAACATTAATTATCAAGTATTAGAAATAATGTTGAGGGACAGATATAATCTAGTCATCTACCAAACTGGAAACATTAAATAGAACCTTGTTCTCGAATATTCTACATTCTCCGCATTACCTGAGATCGAGAACAATGCTGACAAGTTAATGAAATACGTTTGCTATCTGCATTTTGTTAAAGTTGTTTTGATTTATTTAATGTTTGTATTTATTATTATATTGGTTGCTACTATTTAAGCTGAATACATATTACGAAACTTTTTTATGTCTTTAGAACATCACCAAGATAATTATGGTACACCTCACTCATGAGTTTTATAAGATTTCGTCAAATATTCTATGATATACATTTATTTAAAAAAAAATTATTATATATTTTTATACAAATTATTACAATATATATATATATGTGTTAGTTCCTTGTATTATAGTTATATTTACTTGTTAAATTAGTATTTAAGTTTAAATGTTGTAAACCTAATGACTATTATAGAATATGCAATAAAAACTAATGTATTCTAAAAGTAGGCGTAATTTTATGTGTTTCGCTTTGTATATATTTAAACTTTAATTTTTTTTATTTGTGAGTAATTTCACTATTAGATTAGCTATATTGTACATGTAATACAAAACGTTTGTAAATTACAATAGGGTATGTACTGTTTGCTTCAGTGAAACTTATAATATGCAATATAATATTAAGATATTCATTCAATAGATTGTTTTATATAATGAAATACATTAAAACTTGGGAATATAGAATTACTATCTGTTGTATAAATGAATGAATAATTTAGAACATCAAATACTGTCGACTACAACTTTGATAACACGTTTTATCGAAAACATAGATAAATAGTATTAATTATTATAGGTGCATTGCAATAATAATTCAATCATATATAGTTACGTTCCGTTTAATTTTATAATAATAATATGTATATATTTTAATAATATTAATGTATTTTATATGTTATAATATAATACACATATTTTTTTGACATAAATATTTTACAAACAAATTAACTCAAAAGGTGAGAAAATAATTTCTACTAAAGACAGGATCATATTTATTTATAAATATATTGTAGGACATAGGAACATTTAGAAAAATTAAAGATATTCATAAAATACTTAGGTGTATAACAATATTGCAACTTTTATTTTTATAAAGTAAAACTGCAAAAAGAAAAAAATAACTGCAAAAAGAATTTATAATGAAGGACAGTGACAGAGACTATAACCTTAATTTCAAATGTAAAATAAATAAAACCATTAAAATCTGTTATTACTCCATTACTCCATTACTTCATCAATACTACAAATTACTGTATGCATCAGAGACTATGCATTCACCCTGACGCTACCAACACAAGTGCAGTCGCAGAATTACTTCTCAGACGAACATCCTGCTAATAAATAATTCTGTTCTTTTCACCTTAAGACTTCTACATACAAATCTCGAAAATGACCGAAAACGCGAAAATAAGTTGATGAACGGCTGTTACAGAAAGTAAAACAAGTTTAAACTAATTTACAGCATTCGTCTGTCTATATATTCGTAATACACATATTTTAACGTAACTGTTACCCTTTCTCTAAAATGTTTATAATACATAATGAGTTTTTCGGTATATATTACTATTTTCACTGTTAATCGCATAAACTATCTCATCATCATAATTGAACTTTTGTATTGGAATCTGCCATGACTTAACATTATATTTTCACTTGTTTGCTTCACAATTTTTACTATATGTAAACTTGATAAACCTTAGCAATCGAAATTTTAAGTAATTTTTTTAAATTATACCGTACCTGAATTAATCTTATGGTGCAAACGACCCTCTCTTCATCGTATCTAATTAGCTCCTCTAAGTCTTGTATTCTACACCATTAGCTAAAACACGATCTTTGAAGATTGATTAGTGTGACGTATACTACTTCATGTTAAAATTATTTGAATTTATTTATGAGTTTTAATTAAGCCATTAAAAGGATATTTCAACTTACTATATTATTTGGAATTCATGATACTTCATGGTATTAGAGTTCTAATCAATAAATTAGAGCCAATTACTCTAGGATTATAGGGGCATATATTTCGAGGGATAAGCGGCCCCTTATTCAGTATTTAGAATCCTTATATATACCAACACTTCAAACATATGGGAGGTCATTGTCACTGTATTAGGGTATGTGTCTAAAATGTTGATCCTTGGGTAAAACGATTCTCTCTTTAGATTAATTTATAGCCTATACGAGTATTACAGAGGTGATAGATCAGCCATTGTATATAACGTGTACCTATTTGGTATATAATTAGTTTACATTGAAGTTTCCGTTTATAAAATAGTAGTCGTGTTTGCAGTTGAACAGTTTTGAGCCCAGCTGGGAAATGTATGGAATCCAAACATGGCTGAGCCATAAGTTAGGGCAGCTATGGTGGTCATCAGAATTCCAACAATGTTCAGAAAAAAACCAGCTTGGATCTGAAAGGTTTAATAAAAACATTACTTTATCATATATATAGGCAGGGGGTTCCACATGGGAATGCATAATTATAAAACAGTTTCATCGGGGTACTTATTAGACCACTATAAACAAATGAATGAATATATAACATACATGTGCCTTAAACTGATGTAGGTAAAAATTAAACCTCATGCACGGTATATTAAAATGAAAAAAGTATATGAACTATAATTGTTTTATTATTGAAAGTAAATTGATGATAATAATGTGAAATTACTGTGAAAACTTCTCAAATAAGAATTTTTTGTGTTAATCTTTTGAATACATTCTGTAAACTTTTCTTCTGTGTTTCTCTATTATATAGTGTATCTTTCAATTTTCGAAGGATGCAAATTTGTGAATTTTCAGGTGGAGAGGGCCGTTTAATCCTTCCCATACACATGCCACAGTCATCTTAAAAGAGTCATTTTTCTAACAGCTTTATCCATTTAATATCAATAATTATTTTAATTACATGAAAAGAAATCCAATCAAAAAGCACTATTATATATAAATGAAATAAGTTTCGAATAGATTTATAGTTTATAACATACCTATATATAAATAGCTATATGGTAACTATGGTTTTAATTACATTTTTTAAACAAATTTCACTTATTGTTCAATAAAATTCAAAATTTTAAAATTATTTGACAGTTTACATTAATTCACAGGAGATAAAAATTTGCAAAATTATAATGACAAAATAATAGTGTTGTAGTGTTCGTACTATAAGTTGTTAACATTATGTTTTAATTCTACACGGAAACGAACAGGACGGCATTATATTATACCTTCTGACATTATACAATAGTTTATGATGATAATTGTAATGAACTAGTCGGTGATGCTTTCTTTGAGAAATGCATGTGTCCTGGGTTTATATATATATCTAAATTTTTAAATTAAGTGGTTTATATATACATTTTGTTCCCATCATAATTCACATGTAATAAAAAAAATCGGGCTGTGTCGGCCACTCAATTGAAATACAGTAAAATTACCGTATTGCCAATTTCGAACATCGAGGTTGAGAACTACCTTATATTTATAATATAATTATATTTTCTTGTTAACTTAGTATCTAATTTTAAATGTTATAAACCTAATGTCTCTTTTTAACACTGGAATATGAAATAAAAATAATTATATTTTATAAGTTGTCGAAATTTTACGTGGTTCGCTTTGTATATATATATTTAAACATTAATATTTTTATTTATGAGTAATTTCATTATTTTTAATAGATTAGGGTATATATATTTATAGGCCTACTGTTTTTGCTTTAGCAAAATATCTAAAATGCAATTATGCTTTAATATTAATTAGGTTAATAACCACAGTTTAAAAGTGGTTTTATATACAGTTTCATAGGTTTCTTTATATAAAGAAATGCGGTATAACTGGGGAATATAAAATCACTATCTAGAAATTTCTATAGAAGACACAATATAATTTTTTTATAAATTAAAAAAATATATTAAAAAAAGTAATTCGTCAAACTGGGAATTTTTGTTTACATTATAAACCATTATCATTATTTTAGATAATATTTATACATTACTATGGCAAAGCATATTCATTTTAAAAATACCTTACAAAATATATATTATATTTGTTGAATAATACAGTTTTTGGCGGTCATCTTGAAATTTTGGTAAGCGGTTTTTTTATTATGCAATAACAACATTTCTTTTTTAAACAACAAAATATTTACTTACAGAATTGTAGACAAAGGACAGAATTTAAAATTCAAATAAATTTGTTGATAAAATTTACTACAATTTTCTACTATTTATACTATACTATATGATTAAAAAAACACCAATGAAAAATATGTGGCTATAGCTATGATACAGCATACAATAGATAGGCTATAAGTGAAATGGTTTTTTCAATGTAAAATCGCTCTTCTGTTATTTTTTCTTGCGATATAATAGGAAACGCTTATTCAGCTATAATGGCTTTTTAAATTTTATCCCAACTTTTTGTCTCCATTTATGACGTTTTCATATATTTAATTTTACTTACCATAACAGGAATAGTCAAGGCATTTTTGGAAAAAACAATTGCATTGGGAGAATTTGAAACCGGAAGACAAAAGGAAAGTGAACAAGCGATGGTTGCGGTGAAGCCCAGCATTAATGGGTGTATTTGAAGACATGGGGCCTTCGCAAAAAATATAAAATAGCTTTATATTATATCATATTTAAACATTTGATTTAAACAAGATTATAAAAAAAAATACTCGCTTAGAGTATTTGATTATTCAATAGAAATAATGTTTATTTTACGAATTATTTAGAACGAAATGACAATCTATTTTCAATATTTTCTCTATATATAGACAGTAACATATTCAATGTTTAGTAAATATTAACAAACTTAAAATTAAATTACTACTAATATTATGCTAAAATTTATACAATTAAAATTAAAACAGAAAATCACCTATTGAACTTTACGAAGTGTGCATATTTTTGGTGCATATCGTTATTTGTAAAGTATCAGTAATCAATAATCAATCGCTAAACACTCGTTCTCATATATATAAACAAAAATTCAAAAGGACACGTCCTTTGTCAGTCTTCCATTTTCTGTTATTAATAGGATATAATGCACCATTGCAGACTGTTCAAGTCTTAATGTTAAAATTTTTTACACAAATCTATTTACCATAAGGGCTACATACTAAGATGATCTGGTTGATGACTTGTTGAACATTTTCAACCAATTCACCGTAAATTTCATTGCAAACTGCTATATAAAACCTTTATTCATAATGTTTTCCGTTAAACAATTTGTTAAATATTCATATAATTTACCATTTGACTTTTAGGACACGGAACTGTGAAACAAAATCCTATTTGGAAACATGTCGGGACAAATACTCACAAGAGATAAAATGATTGGTAGGAGAATGTTTGACGTAGCTAAATTAGATGTTATTTCGGTAATACAAGCGGTAAAGGTTGCCAAAAGCATCACCACTAAAGGAATGGGGAGATATTTGAAAGCAGTTAGTTGATATCCTATCAAAAGTGAAAAACCGGATTCCTGAAATTGTAAAAATATTTACAAAAATTTTAATTGTAACATTAAACTTTTTTCTGACATAAATATTAATTTTTCATTAAACATTTTTATAACGAATCAAAATATTTTACATTTAAAATCCATTAACATATATAATATGTTTAAGATGATAAAGAAAAAACTAAAACGGTTTCAATCAGAAAACCTAATGTGCTATTAAATACGGAACTTCAGAATCAATAGGAAAGTAGAAAAATTACTAACTTTTAAAAAGGGCTCTATTTTCTTTCATATTGCATTAGTTCGCTAAACATTAAAAAAAACTATTTTAACAGATTAATTAATAAATACATAAATAAAAAATTAATGAATAACAAATTTAATTAGATTTATACTATTTAGATAATATTGATCTTATTAAGTATATTATGCTAATGCATTGAAAGTAGGTTATTGCGCTTAAAATATAATTGTTTAACTTTACTCAAACCATAAAAATATATCTTACTTCACAAATTTCCGATAACGCCAAACCGCCGCCAATTAAAAGTACAATACCCCACGGTAGGTTGTTCTGGATAACTTTCCAAGGGACAAGAACTCCGCTTCCTGTATGAAAGAAAATGCATATGATTTTGGTGGATATGCCGGATATGGCTATATTTAATTCATTGCATCAATATATACAAGTTGTAGAGGAATAATATTAAAATGTATTGAAACGTTAGATATAGGCCATTTGACGCTTAATTAAAATAACTTTTTATTATTTTAAATATAAACAAAATTTTATTTGATATTTATATTAAAACCATGAATTTTTTGTCACCATTATGTAATATTTTATTAATTTTTAATGGATTTTTAGAGGTTGAAAATAAGTACCAAGTTGTTTAAAGGTAACATATTAACCCTTTCCAATCGGTCGCTATAATAGATGAAAACCATCCCATACGTATATAACGGCAATATAAAATATTT